>JAHDVE020008985.1:0-44548 GCA_022606495.2 Halesus radiatus
CTCATATTCAGATAGAGGTGTATATATTGTTTATGTGTGTGCGGATATATGTATGTGTGCATGTGTATGAGTGTGTATGTATGTGTATATGTACATATGCGTAAGGGTGTGTATATATGTGTGTGCATATGTATTGTTAAGATAGGAATATAACTGGAGCTAGGGATGTGGGAGAAGGAGAGGAGGAAGGTTGGGAAAGAGCGGTTACGAGAGACAGTTCATTGGTACAGACTTACCCCGAGGGTGGTGTCCCTCCAGCGAGCTCGGCTCTGGACATTCGACTAGCTCAGTTTCGGCAGGCCAAGAAGCTCCTCTGCAGGGTCGTAGGCCGACAGGCAGTCTTATAATTGGGAACTGGGACTCTAATACTTCGTCAAATGAAACTACTACATGCTTTCAGACTCAGGGTTTATTCAGAGGAAGGTACAGACACGGTAAGTTATGTTAAGATAATCAGAAGGCTAACCTAACCTCAAAGAAAGTTACGGGTGATTTCTCTCTGATATTTTCTAAACGGGCATGAAAACAGGGACTCGAATAAGTTACAACACAAAAAGGGGGAATACAAAGACAGCTTACAGTCTAGGTTGTAGCGGCAACCGGGGGTCCTAGTAGAAGCGATTCGCAACTGCCAACATGGCTGCTCGCGCGTTCCTTTTTGAGACGTAGTCGGCGGCGTACCAGGGATGTTATCTTCAGGGCGTGAGAGGCGAGTGCTTCCGAAGCCGGGCGCGAGGAGAGAATGCTGCCGAAGCCGGGTGCGAGGAGAGACTGCTTCCGAAGCCGGGTGCGAGGAGAGAATAGTGCTTCCGAAGCCGGGTGCGAGGAGAGAATGCTGCCGAAGCCGGGTGCGAGGAGAGAATGCTGCCGAAGCCGGGTGCGAGGAGAGAAAGCTGCCGTTGGCAGGCGTGGCGCTGACGTTGCTTTATCGTGTTGACGAGTGGCTAGTTTCTTTTTAGGAACTTTCTGACGTTACGTAACAGTATGTTTATATACTAAATCCATATGTTTACACTAGACTTCATACAAAGTAACTATACTCCACCATGAAACAGGCAGCCGCCTAGTATGGTGATCTAATCTATCTACTCCGTGTAAATGTTCCATTAAATATCATGTATTTTATAAATAAATAAAATTAAATAAGCAGATCGAATTCATAACTTATAAAAATGCGTAAAAAATAAATAATGCCTTATTGACAAAACGAACTGTCAAACGCGATTATGTAAAAACATTTGGTAGCTTGGTGTTGCTATAGTAATGACATTTTCTAGTTCCAAATTTATAAATATCTACAATGAAATCCCAAACTTTACTTGCGTATTTTTTAACATTTAGATTCACAGCTCATTTTATATGGCATATTTATTTTAAGAATATTTTGTTTTTTCTGTGATAAAATTAAATCATAGACAGTGGTGTATCTACATTTTTTCTGCTTATGCGATTCGAATATATCCTTGATACCCTTTACAAGGTCACCGAAAAAAAGTAAAATAAATATGATGTTTTACTTTTGGGTGTTTTTTTTTTTTAATATTGGTGTAGTCCTGAAATAATATGCATCGTTAACTACCATGTGTGAAACTTCTCCTTATAAGATATTTCATACCACCAAACAAACATCTCCAGAAAGTGACACTCTTGGGTCCTTTGCACATAAAAACATTTTAAATTCATTTCTTAAAACAGACCCGACTTTGCAAAAGTTAAACGAAAAACAGAAGGTAATAAAAAAGCATAAAACGCTTTAAGTATTAAAGTTGTCCGTGCGAGAGTACCTACCCGGGCAGCAGAAGTGTCGAAGATAAAAAGTCGTTGATCCACTATACGTAACACTTTGAAACTTTGAAAGATCGCTTTCCTTATAATAATAATACTACTTAGCAAACTCAATTGGCTTAGGGACTTCTCTCAGAGAGGAAAGAAACATCTCGATTCTTTTGTCCGACGTTGAAACAGGTCTAAAGTTTCCCTTCCTGCATTAAACATATACTCAGCCACTGAACAGATAATCTCAAGACGTGTGATCTAAAGTGGTTTAAAGAAATTCTGATACAACCAGTTTACATTCTTATGTTCTTTTTTTATGTTTCTCATAACAAGAAAGTTTCATATTTCGCCCTGTTGTATTATTTGCCGTCAAGTACTAGATAATTAATATTTGTTTCGCAATATGGAAGTGTCTTGTTATCGGTAAAGGGGTTTTTAAGGGAAGGGGGTCAACGGTCAATTTACGGCTAGAACGTCTTTCCAAAGTAATCTCTGTTTTTTTTGCATCAAAGAGGACGGTCGCATTGGTGGCCGTTTCTATTTTAGAGTAAAATCATTATTGTAACTGAAATTCCGGCAGTATGTCCTTAATTAGAATAAAAGTTGCGTATCAACTCTGTCCTACAATCTTCTGCTTTACTTTGAGATGGCCAGTTGTGGCCGGGGTAATGTTAAAAAAAATCTTTTCAAGTTTTGACTTATTTACAGTTCGTTTTGGATATAATTTAAAATAAGTAAAATAACTTCTAAATGCATTTGCAAAGAGATTCACGGCGTCTTCCCTAAGCATAGGTTCCTTACTAATTAATATAGCTCGCAAGACATTTTTCTTATAGCAAGAGAGATTTTATTTTATTTTATTACAAACATCCTGGAATATCGTATTGTATTTTGAGAAGCATCCTGGAAGCGGTGAATTCTCACATTAACCATAATCGAATTGCAAACACGGTGAATATCTCCTGAGATTGAGCTGGCGGGGTTTGCTGTAAGTGTAATTAGATTTAATCATTGTAGAAGATAATATTAACAAATTTCTTTTTTTTTTTTTACATGAATACCGCACTAGAGCCACTGAGACTATGGCATCCCCAATTGGAGAATGTTGTGACGCTGAAGGTATTGGGGAGGGGAAGGAGAAGGGGAAGAGGAAGGTGGGAAAATTCCTGGCTATTCAGATCTGGTCACCAAACACGGCTAAAAGCCATTTCAAGCAACGTTTCAATTCTGAATGGTGGTCTTTCACCAGGGCGATACTGAGAGTATCTTCCACTCTGGAACGTGCGCAAATATACTATTTATTATTTTTAAATTAATTAATTGTAAAACAGCACAAATTAATTAAATGAAATTTACTTGCGCACGCCGGGATTTAAACACGCGACCTTCGGATTCGTAGTCGAGAGCCTTACCCCTCGACCATGGAGGCCGTCAAATGAAACGTGAAACAGAAAATAGAAATGTATTAGACGCATCTGAGAATCGAACCCAGGACCTCTGTTTTACCAGGACTTCTACCACTTAACTAATTAGACCAGTTTATTTTTCATCATGTTTATCGATATCATGTTAAATTTATGACTTACCAATATTATTCTCAATTAATTCACATATTCAAATATGAAACATATATCTATACCTATTGTAATGATGTATTTAGTAATTAAATATATGAACGACGTGTAGAATTATTATTATCCATTTAAATTAAAATATTATTAACATCATTTTTTCCTTTTTTTCATTCATCAGTCCTAATTTTTATATACCTTCAATAGACGCTTATTCTTACTTTGTTATTTATAAATCTTCTTGAAATTTATGTTTGTTATTTAAACACTCATAAGAGCTCTTCATTACTTAAATATTCTTTTAAAAAGCTGATTCAAAAATAAATATTCGATAAAAATGATATATTTTAAAATAAACTGGTATCATTAGTTGAGTGGTAAAAAGTTGTCCGGCTAAGACAGAGGTCATGGTTTCGAATTCTCAGGTGTGACTAATACCTTTTTTTATTTTTTGTATCTTTTTTAGTTACATGTTTCATTTAAAATTGGTTAAAATTTCTTCTCAAATTATTAAATATTATAATGAGGTTTGTAAACTTCAATAAGTCATTCCAGTAAATTAAATAATTGGATTTAGTAATAATTATGATTGGTAGTGTACTAATTATCCGTCACAATACATAGAACTACTGGTTCAAGACAAATCTCAAATATTATAAAATGTTTGATCTATCCCACCCGAACTAATGGAAAAAATTATTGAAAAATACCTCAGTGACTAAAACACTTGACACAAATAATCCCGGGAATTCTGATCTACCAATGTTGCCAATATTTACGATACTGTAAATATTTCGTCATTTACGAGTATACCCCGGACAGGCCAACGAAGTTGATAATCCGTTCAAGAAAAAAAATCTAGTTTCGAAATTGTTTCACCAATTTCGCTAGAAGTAGGGACAATGTTAGCTTTCTTAGGGTACACGGATCCCCCACAGCACACTTCTATGTGTTTACCTGTTCAGAGAACTGAAGCTTACCCGAGCCTGGTTTTTAAATAGTGTTTAAAATGTATGAGCTCTGATTTTTACTGGTCGAAAATAATGACTTTTTTGTTTTGTTTTTACAATTTCTTCATTTCCATTGTAAATTGTAATTCATTCCTTTTGCTTTGACCAGGAAGTTGAAAAAACACTCTCATAAGTCTAAAGAAGTTTAAAATGCATAAGCTTTGATTCTGTAATAATGTTTGAAAACATTGTCGCATTGAGGTGAAGTTTATTAGATTGTTTTCTTCTTTAATTTTTACTTTTTTTTCAGTTGCCTTCTGAAATTCATGCAATTATTTAATTTTATCAAAAAAAAACGTTTTCGTCGATCTCAGTTTAAAATTAAGTGTAAAATGTAAATATACACAAGCTTAAAAAGTATATATTGTGTATAATTGTGCTTTATATTTTTTTAATGAAAAGTAAACAATAATAATACATTAAATTTTTTAATAATTAATTATTATTGAGATTTAAAAATCTGATTTTAATATTTAATCATTGTAGAAAACGATATTAACATAACCTTAATGAGATATTAAAAAAGGGTGAACAATATTAACAAATCTTGAATTTGAGATATGATATCGATGAAGATGGCATAAATTGAACTGGTCTCATTAGCTAAGTTGGTTAAGCGGTTGCCCAGGATAGGCAGAGGGCCTGGGTTCGAGTCCCAGGTGCGACTGAAATCTTTTTATTTTCTGTCATTTTTTCCGTTTGCATATTTCATTTAGATTATGTTAATATTGTTTTCTACAATGATTAAATAAAAATAAAACAATTTTCTATTTAGTCTTTTTGTTGGAAAATTTCTAGTTTTTTCAAAAAAGAATGTATATAAACATATAAATATATTTTTTTAATCATTTAAGATAATATTAACAAAGTTCAACAGAAGCCAGAACCTCCAGGACTGAAAATATTTATTTTCACCTATCTCAAAAGTTTCAACAGTGTTGAGGTGTGAAAAATTATATTTAATTTGCTCTATCCGACTGCTTATTTAACTCATTTTCATATTTTGCTGAAGACTGTCGTTTTTAAATGAATTTAAAAAATTACTTTGTATTTACCACTTTATTAACATACACAGATATCAACATGCGACTAAAGCGATTCTTTCTTCATCAGGAATATATAGAATACTATAAAATAATAATGTCAAGTATAGACAAATGATAAACATGGAACACAAAGAAAGAAGAAATAAAAGTATGTATTTATTAATAAAGTGGTAAATATAAAGTAATTTTTAATTCATTTATTAATAATGACGCCACAATGTGAATACCAAACTTTTGAAGAAACTATTCTATCGTTTTTGTTCATATACGCCTCACTTGTTGGGTTGATATTATATCGGTATAAGTCTGAAAGTATTCAAATTAAAAAGTCGGGTAATTGGACCAAACGAGAAAAAGTCGGATCACTGTGCCTGTTGACGAAGAAATATACGATATTTCGTTTATCGTGGAACCTTTTCTGAAAAGTCATCCGTCATGCTGAAAGAATTGCCGTCATTTAATGTTGGATGGGAATGGTCGTGCAGCTCGTGTTTGACTATGATTTATTTGGGGGAATGCAATCAATCTGCTTCCTAAACAAATATTTATCGGCGATTTTTTTTAATGTTTTCAACCCTTTATTGATGTCAGATTATAAATACAGTGTTTTTAATAGATATGTAATAAGTAGCATTTCTACAAAATTACAATGCATATTAAATATCGTGATGGATTTAAAAAACATTTCAGCTATTTTTTTTTCATAATTTTTAATAAATTAATCATTATACAAACTGTATTCCTTAAAAATAATTAGAATTTTTATTTTATATTTTTCTCTTCTAAAGAATCGGACGTTTGTGTTTTGAAAAGGAGTGAGCATCGTGATTAGAAGTGTATTTTGAATCTGTAATTAATTTGGTTTTAGGAAGTGTGAACTTAAAAAAATAAATATGTATCCAAATTTAGAAGATATTTTTTTCATTTTGGTATTTTTACATTGGACAATTCTTTAATTGCTTTTACTAGGCATTTGTGGTCTTCAATTTTTCTGATGTTTTCCGGTAGGCTGTTGAAGTATTTTTTCCTTAGATGTATGTTATGACGTTGTGCCCATGAGGTGTTAAATTTCTGTGATGGGAATATGTGTTTTTGACTTTCAGTTATGAAACTATGATTTTTTTTCTTTTATTTTTGAATTATTATGATTTTTCGAACTAGATAATTAAATGTGAATACTTTAAATTCTTCAAAAAGATGGTTAGTTTTATGATCTCTTGGTTTTTTTATATTATATAAATATATATATTTTAATTAGTTAAAAAAAACTGAAAATTTAGTTAGTCTATAAATAATGTTAAAGTGGTTGATTATAATATAAATGTAAACAAATACGCAAATATTGCAATTGTTTCTATATTGAGAAGGAAGTTTTTTTCTCATTTCGTATTGTTTGTGAATATCGCGCAAGATTCCCCACTGCCTGAAGCCAGTGAGGCTATAACATCTTTATTTTTTGTATTTTGTGAGGCAAAAGAGTTGGGAGCGGAAGGAAGTGGGAAAGACAAAGACTGGGAAATACCTAGCTATTCAGATCTGATCACCAAACCTATAAAAAGTGAAAACAATGTTAAAACTAAATCTTCTTTGTCTATCTTCTTTTTCTCAGTGAAGAAGAATGTCCCGAGCGGGGAGTGTGTGTTTGTTTTCTACACAAATCTACGGTTTCATTCCGAGCTTGATGAAAATTCGCACACATGACCTTCGGAACAATAGAAAGGTCACTGTTTATGTGCGATTTCTAAAAATCATCCCCTTCCCCATTTCCACTTAATGTAGAATTTTGTTACTTCTTTATGAAATTTTGCACACTTGATGTTCAAAATGAGAAAAAAACTACTGGGTAGAAGTAGGGGTAAGATAGAGGTAGGGGTAGGTGTAGGGGTGGAGTAGGGATAGGGTATGAGTAGGGTAGGGTGGGGTTAAGAGTAGGGGTACGAGTAACACATCACAACCTCAAAACTTTCCTCCACACCACTCATAACCCTGAGCAACGCCGGGTACTTCAGCTAGTAAATACAATAATATTATAAATAGGGTAAGCACCTACCTATCTAAAATGAGTAATGTATTGAGACCAAACATTATAATGGTGCAGTAATTAGTGTACAGGTTTAATATTGAAATCTGTTCACAGGCAATTTGTTTGCCATAATGCAATAATTTACACAATAAATCTTATTTGGCAACACGCTGTGATGAAGCCAAATATTATGAACTAAATGTATTTATTGGCGGAATCCATTTACATCGAGTATCTGATTGAGAGTTCAATCGCGGATTAAAAAGGTGAAAAAAAATCATCTATATGAAATTGGTCTTTTCTATATTATGTGTATTTTTCCCTAGGTCTAAAGGAATTTCATCACACAAATTAGTGACCTAGCACCAATATACAATTCGGCAACTCATTAAAACGTCTGCAGCCAAAAAATAATATAATGTTATAGGTTACAAAAAATAATATAATGTTATAGGTTACAAAAAATAATATAATGTTATAGGTTACAAAAAATAATATAACGTTATAGGTTACAAAAAATAATATAATGTTATAGGTTACAAAAAATAATATAATGTTATAGGTTACAAAAAATAATATAATTTTATAGGTTACAAAAAATAATGTAATGTTATAGGTTACAAAAAATAATATAATGTTATAGGTTACAAAAAATAATATAATGTTATAGGTTACAAAAAATAATATAATGTTATAGGTTACAAAAAATAATATAGTGTTATAGGTTACAAAAAATAATATAATGTTATAGGTTACAAAAAATAATGTAATGTTATAGGTTACAAAAAATAATATAATGTTATAGGTTACAAAAAATAATATAATGTTATAGGTTACAAAAAATAATATAATGTTATAGGTTACAAAAAATAATATAATGTTATAGGTTACAAAAAATAATATAATGTTATAGGTTACAAAAAATAATATAATGTTATAGGTTACAAAAAATAGTTTTAAATACGAAAATCATAATCTATGCAAGAAACTTTTCGTTTTTTTATGAATAAGTAACATCTTCAGTAATAATTTTTTTTTCACTTTTTCTTACTTTCACCCTTCAAGGGAGTTAAAATAGATTAAAAAAAAACATTTGAAAAGGCTTGACGTTTATTACAGCGAGAATACAATTTTTTTTAATGTTATATTATTAGTTAAAATTTTTGTTACATCATTTTATATTACAGATTATAAATGCAGATTTTATAGTGCTCTTTTATTAGAAGCGTTTGCTTGTGGATAGAAGAGGAGTGTACACTAATTATTAATGGTCAAGTAATATAATATATGGTATCAAGGTGTACTCGTATATGTGTTGTAGTAGGTACATTACAGTTTGATTGAGAAAAGAAGAAAATAATTAAATGTGTTACAAATAGACATTTATATTATGTATCATAACTAAGACGTATTTAAAAAAAATACAAATATACTCGTATGTATTTAGAAGAATTTTTTTTTAATGGAAATCAAGTAAATTTCGAAGAATAATACGAAGCGAGATATTACTTGGGTTTAGCCATGGCCAAATAAAATTTGGATTACCATGTACTTGCAGCAGTGCTCTTTCCCATGTTCTCTTTTCCTTCTCATATATTTCAACACAACAAAACATTCCAATCATCAACATGCTATACCTCTACTGGCTTCAGGCAGTTGACACTCTTGCGAGGAAATTAAATTAACCTTTCCGTTGCCAAGAGGGGTAGTCAAAATCCCTTAAATTACGATCCTCTAGAGGTGTATTATTTTAAATAGAGACCTTTTAAAACTCATCTTTTCAGACAATCGTATTCGTAAATTGAAGAAATACACAGGTAAATCGTATAGCTAGGCTAGCCGGTCGGTGCTCACCTAAAGTCATTTATAGAAAAAGTTAAAAAAATTCACGCATCGGTACGCAAATGCGTCCACAGCCCGCAACACTGTAAATAACTTAAAGTGTAAAAATAAATAAAAAAATGTTAATATCCATTAAAAACTTCCTATGCTTTTTAAGGTCATTTTATAAATATTTTCTAGTCCTAAAAGTATTTCAAATAAATACGTACTCTTCTTGTGCCACCAATCTTCTTATAAATGTAACATCAAAAGAAAAGGAGGATAAAATAGGAAGTAATATTTGTACAGCGCCCTTAAGGAATTTTTTCACAAAAGCGGCGCTATACAAATCATCCGATTATTATTATTATTATTATTATTATTATTATTATTATTATTATTATTATTATTATTATTATTATTATTATTATTAGAGGAAAGGAAGCATATTCGGAATACCATTTACATTTAAGGGTGCAGAAAATAAGATAAAAATGTTTTTACGAATAAAAGTCGATTTAAATGTTAAGAAACTAATAGTTTATTAGGAAACGAGAACAGAAATTAAAAAAAAATATTACAGTGCTTTTAAAAAATAAAAAATTAAAGAATGAGAAAAAATGCGTTTTTTTTAAAGTGCATGTAATTCGGAATAGTATATTCCAAATTATATTCACTTTTAATATTTCAGAATATAATAGTGTCTTGTTAATTATTTGCAATAATCACATACATACTCTTCTGTTTCGCACCCGGCACATTCATTGTGTACCCAGAGGTTGCACATTAGGCACTTGACCCAAAGTTCTCCCCTTACATCCTGACTGAAAGGACCATTGCAGAAAAAGCACACTGCGTCTTCATCGTTTGGTTTATTAGTTCCTGGAGGGATGACTATATCAGAAGAGGAACTGTCATCAATTACTTCCGATGCAGAAGAATCCGAGTCAGTAGCAATATCTGTCGTTTTTTTCTTTTTGGAATTTTTTGTACCCTTGGGCTTGTTCTTGGCAGTCCTCTTTTCCTGTTCATCTATTAGTTGCTTCTTGTATGGAGAACTTGATATAACGGTTGAAACCGCTGATTTACGCCCTCTATTGTATGTTTTTTTCCTAGTTTGCGGAATCGGGGAAACATCAAATGGGGTAATGATAGTGCGATTGGGTCTTCCACGCGAAGTCGACGGCTGGGGTTCAATCGCGACCAAGGAAGGACTTTGTTCTTCGGGTGGACTTTCCATTAAAGCTAATGGACGTGCTTCAACTTTCATCATGGGTGTTGTTGACGCTTCTGCACAATGCTGGACTTCAGACTCTTCAATTTCTGCAGCAAGAAAGTCAGCATCGCTAAAAATATGCCGGTTGAAGGGATAGATTCCACTAACTTTGAATCCATTTGCTGCAATCTCTCCGGTTTGGCATTTGCGATAAACATTTCCAAATAACTTCGTTATGTCATATACTGACAAAGCTCGTGCGTTATTACGTAGCCACATACGAATTTCTTCGCTATAATAGGCCTTCAGAGGACTCATGAATGACCTGTCGAGGGGCTGAATTTTGTGTGTGCAGTGAGGAGGGAGTGCTATTATGGAGACGTGATTCGCTCTAGCCAAATCTACAATCTCCACGTTTTTTGTATGGCTATAATGACCATCCAAGATTAACAAAACCGGAGAGCTCTCTCTTGGTTTAGTTTTCTCCATGAAATGTAAAAACCATTGGGTAAATAGGTGAGTTTGTATCCACCCAGATGGATAACATACTCCAACAGATCCAGCCGGGGCTCCTTTCATGAGCTGTAGATTCATATTTTTGCGGGGGAAAATTATCATTGGAGGCACATATATGCCTGATGCGCTCATACAAACCACAATAGTTATAAGAGACCCTCGTTCAGCCGAAGTTAGTGCACCGATTTGTTTTTTACCACGGCGTCCAATGATTTTCGGGATTTTACTTTGAACGATAGATAGTCCTGATTCATCTACGTTGAATATACGGTCGGCGGGGTAGTTTTTTCTGAATACACATTTTCTAGTATGTCGTAAAATGTGTCCAATTTTTCTTTGGTAAAACCGATGGCTCTTGCAAACGAGGTTCCTGTAGGTTTTCTCATAGATAACACATTTTTGTGTCTATTTAGGAAGCCTTTCAACCAGTATCTGCCAGCAATTCCCGATTTAAAAGGAGTTGGATGATTATTTTTAACAGCCACTTGATAAGACAATCGTCGGATATCCATTTGTGTTAGACCATAGAACTTTTTTTCCATTACAAGGGCGTAGTCTACCAATTGTTTTTCGAACTCTGCACTAAAAACTGGTTTTCGGCCAATTTTCTTTGAGGTTATAGTCAAAGAGTCCGCATCTTTTTCAGATACGAGTCGAAACAAAGTAGTACGTGGTAGTAAGTGTTTAGCTGCCATCAAATATCCCATTTTTTTATTGCGAACAGCAGTAATGGCTTCACACATATCATTCGAATCCCACTTCTTCCTTTTCTGGTACAAATTTGATGACGACATCTCTGTAAAATTAAATAAAAGTACTTAAAAAAAATGAATATAATTTGGAATACTATTCCGATTTTGCATCACATTCCGTATTCCGCATTATCAACATATAACCTAAAAGATCTTTCTTATATCACATGTCAACGTATTAAAAAATGCAAAAACGAAAGCCATACTATAAAAATAAAACTCTTTCTGAAGTGATTTTATTTGTAATGTTATAAAATAGTTTGGAATATGGGGTGATTATATTGGATTAAAAACTCACCGAAAAAGTTTTGATAGGAGCAACTTCACAAAACACGTCAGCATTCATCCGCAGACACAGGAGAACTATTATTCCGGCCAAAATCAAGGCTCACAGCTTCGACTTTCAATAGTTATAATTATTACCGATAGATTCCGCCACCCGAACCGAAGATAAGACGGTATTCCGAATTACCAACAGTATTCCAAATACGCTTCCTTTCCTCTATTATTATTATTATTATTATTATTATTATTATTATTATTATTATTATTATATTTTTTTTATTATTATTATTATTATTATTATTATTATTATTATTATTATTATTATTATTATTATTATTATTATTATTATTATTATTATTATTCTTATTATTATAATTATTATTATTATTATTATTATTATTATTATTATGATTATATTATTATTATTATTATTACATATAAACACATAATTTAATATTTATAAAATCAACTTACGTACTAAATTAAACAGAAAAAATATATGTATATAGGTTATTAATCCTTGCAACAAGTAATATTTCTTGCGCGCTGAAACCATACCCGCAGCCACACGCTGCGTGAGGGGGTAAGGTAATCGGCCACCGGTCCGCCAAAAGGTAGCAAATGGTATTACCTGCCATACTTCACTAGTTTTTTTTTAATAAAAGTAACCGTTTTATGATAAGTTTTCATGAAAACATGTTACATATGTAATCCATGAAAAGAATTTCAAATAAAACATATGAATAAATGTAAAAATGGCATCATAATGATAAAATATGTTAGGTAATTGAGTCACCCCTCACGGCAACGCAAGTTTTGTTTTACATCTTGACTTGCCGAAGGTTAATATAAAAATGCCAATGCTGAACGGTTTAGAACATTAGCCAACTATTCAAAAAGATGGCCGATAAATAACATATTAGTTATTCAAAATAGAAAAAAAAACTGTAACTTTAATTACAATCGTTATTTATGTAGCTCATGGTGACCTTGTCCGTTAGATAGCAATTTATCGTATATCCCCAAATATTATTCTAAGTACCATCTTTAAAATATCAAAGGCATATAAAATGTTCATTGATATTACAAGCTTTTTTCTGGTTTTTCAATCAAGCAACTCGACTTCAAACAACCGGCAACAAATAAAAACGTAGGCGTTAAACTTTCAACAAAATTTCGGGAATTTTATTCTGAAAATCAATCACGCGACATTTTTCCATCACATTCTTCGTGAAAAATTGTCAAGGCATCCCCTAGCCTAATTTAAGCGTAAAGTTTTATCAATCCCCTTAATTTCAGGCGTGTTTCTTTTACAACTTTCCACTGGCAAAAATCTAAGTTGCTTTCCTCATTTTTTATTTATATTTAAAAGTGTCGTAAAATTGTGGGGAAACATGAGAACACGAAAATGAATTTTATAACCAACTTTAAGGGGTGAACTTAGAACTTCGCAAACAGCCGGGGGTGGAGTGCCCAGTTTTGAATTACGAAAGTGCTACCGCGCTTAATTTTACCAATTTCAAGTTTAAATTTTTTATATAAAACAAAAGAACCGCTTTGCTGAAATCTCAAATTGAACAATGGAGCGACATGAAAAAGTGTGTTCAAAACACTGATGTGAATTTCACTAGGAAGTTCTTTGCGGTATGAAAAATAACAACACATTTACAAAAAATGTACACATGGCATGGTAATTCCGAATAATGTCAGAATATCCAACAGTTTTTTGGATTAATAAACTGATTTTTCCAATAAAGCAAAAACTCAGTTTACATGTCTTGGACTCTCAAGCGGTGAGCTCTGTCTTCGTGAAATTTCCACGATTTTTTTCTAATGAAGTTTTCGATCAACGCAACCGTTTTACCATATACTTTGAAAAAAAAATCACATGTAATATCAAGTTGATGAAGAACATTAGCGTAACATTATTACACTAAAAATATTAGGAAATGTGTTTTTACCATCCATCTGACATCATTATTATGCTGTGTATGTATGCCAACATTTGACGGCCTCCGTGGTTGAGTGGTTACGATTATTGTCTACGAATCCTGAGGTCGCGGGTTCGAATCCCGGCGTGCTTAAATAAATTTGATTGTATTATTGGTATTGGTGTTGCGGGTATGCGAAAAACTAACAGCGACAAATTAATCTTTAAAATGGCCTCACTACAAGACAAAAACAACTTCAAAGCGGAACTTAGCAAAGGACTACAGGGACAAATAACAGTGACTGATGGTAAGCAACTCGAACCGCTAGTAATTATAAAAGGGCTGATTAAAGGTGCTTCTGATGAAGACCTATTGAAGTCTCTAGAATCCCAAAATAAAGGATGTGAACTAGACTTCAAACAAAAACTCAGAATTAAATATAAAAAAATCATAGGAACAAACTACTGTGCAACGTTGTCCTTGAAGCGTCACCAAAAAATTGGAAATCTTTGATAAATGCTGGACGAGTAAACGTAGGATATCAACGTCTTGTAGTAGAAGATCAATCACCGGTGATGCAATGCTACCAATGCCTGGGTTTTGGTCACACCCAACGTTTCTGTACAGAGAAGATAACTTGCTTTCACTGTGGAGAAAGTCATAAATATGACACATGTCCCAACAAGGCGAAAGAACCAACGTGCTCAAATTGCACCGGAGTTTCAAGAACCCACCGGGCAACAAATCCAGATTGCCCACTCTGGAAGCTGATGGATGAGCGCTTCAGAGAAAGGATAGACTACGTGGGACACTGCTAAAGGCAACTTCAAGGAAAAAAAATGTTTCAATATACAAGAATACATCACTAAAAGCTCCTGTATGCGTATTATGTACATGAATGCTAGAAGCATTAGAAACAAAATTGACGAAATTGAAGAAACTCTAAAAAACATTTCAGAAACAGTTCATATTCTCGTAATCACGGAAACCTGGCTACGTAAAGGAGAGGAAACTTTTTTCAATATTGCCGACTACTCTGGAAATTTTGCTTCCCGTGAGATGGACAGAGGAGGAGGAGTCGCCATTTACATGCATAATACACTCGACAATAAAAAAATCGAAGAATGCGGCAGTGAAAATACCTTTCTAGGAATTAGGATTACGGCAAAAAATATTAAACCTCTAAATCTGTATGTTTTTTACCGAAAGCCGAACTCAAATATAACAGACTTCTTTGACTCTTTAGAAATAATATTAAATAAAAACAAACAAGACACATTACTTATTGGAGATTTCAATATCGATATTTCAAAAGACACTGATATTGCACGGAAATATATTCACACCTTGAAATCGTATAACTTTTATGTATGTAACACAATATTTCCCACAAGAGTAACTAACAACACCAGCTCGCTAATAGACCACATAATTACAAATAGGACAAATAGTTCCGGAAAAATCTCAAATATTGATGATCCCCTTAGTGACCATAATATACTTATATTGGATTATGAAAATTCCCTAAAAACCTCCCCAATAACAGATCCGCAAGAAACCTATCAAATGCTTACAAAATAAATTATCAAAAAATTAAATAACACACTTAAAACTTGTAAATTTACCCATTCGTCTGACGATGTAAACAAAAATTATAATAACTTCACTGACTATCTCCAAAATGTTATGAATTCGTGTAAAACAAAACTAAAAACTAATATAGGAGACAAAAGACCTAACAATACTCCATGGTTTGATGCAGAACTTGATAGGCTGATTAAAAAACGAAATAGCATATTTAAACTTTGGAAACGAAATCAAGGAAGTATTCCTTTGACAACAGAAAAAATAAAGCTCGTAATACTGTCACCAACTATAGAAGATATATTAAAACTAAGTATTATACGAATTTGCTTAATGAAAACATGAATAAGCCACAACGAACATGGAAAACAATTAACTCCATTATATCAAATATCTCCCGAAACCCAACAATAGCTTGTAAATTGCTAGTCATAAATGACGAAGAAGTAAAAGAACCAAAGGAGATTGCAACCGCTTTCAACACATATTTTCTCTCAGTTGGGGAGAGTCTCGCATCAGTCATAAAAACTTCAAAAACTGATTTAAATACCATCTACACGGCACCTCAAGCAAAACAATCTTTTAACATGATCAGGACAAATAAAACAGAAATCTTACGGATCATATCCAACCTCAAATCTAAAGTGGCAGCTGGTTCCGATGGTATAACCTCTCTCCTTCTCAAAAACTGCAAGGAGGAACTGGTGGATGACCTCGTATTCTTAATAAATCTCTCTCTGTCAAAAGGTATCTTTCCAGACAAACCAAAAGTTGCAAAAATTATTCCTATACATAAAGACGAATGTAAAAAAAATGTCCAAAATTATCGTCCAATCTCCATACTTCCAGCTATCTCCAAAATTTTTGAATGTGTCATCAAAGAAAGACTATTGAAATATCTCGAACAAAACAAAATTCTCACCTCAAAACAATACGGTTTCAGACGACGATCTAACACTAAATGTGCAGCTTTGGATTTCATATCAAATCTGCAGAAACATATTGACCATGGAGATTTTACAGCGGCAATATTTATTGATCTAAAGAAGGCGTTTGACACGGTGGACCATAGCGTATTGATCGAAAAACTGAAACATTTGGGTATTGTTGGTACTCCTCTGGAACTTTTCAGATCTTACCTATCAAATCGCTTTTCGGCAGTAGAACTGGGTGGAGAAATGAGTGAATTTGGTGAAATAACATGTGGAGTGCCACAGGGATCAATTCTTGGACCGTTGCTATTTCTAATATATGTTAATGACATAACAAAGTGGGGCATTAAAGGAACTCTTCAACTTTATGCGGACGATACTGTAATTTTTTATAACACAAAAAACCTAGCGGAACTCGAAATGGAAATGAATGCCGATGTTTCCCATCTCACAACCTGGTTGAGAATAAATAAACTGACCCTTAACGTAAAAAAAACGCATTATTTACTATTCGGCAACAAGAAAAATTCCAGCCTCGATATCAAAATTGGTGACAACTGCCTCGAAAAGAAAACGACAACAAAATATTTGGGCCTTATAGTAGATTCTCAACTCTCGTGGGATCTCCACATAAATCATGTAAAGGAGAAAATTACCCCCATAACTGGTGTGCTATATAGACTTCAAGGATTACTACCCATTCCGTTACTAACTGCAGTATATTACGCCATGGTACATTCACACATTTCCTATCTCTGCTGTATCTGGGGCTTTGCCTCGAAGAAATTGATTGCTGATCTGCAGGTGGTTCAAAACCGAGCCCTCAGAAATGTTTTTGGACTTCCATGGGACACTCATGTCAGGGACATCTACTCAGTTTCCGGTATCCTTCCAATCACGATCCTTCCTAAGTATGAAATCACCAGCACCATCCTACAAATTACTCAACAATCAACTCACACTAACGTCAAGCCACTTTACAATCAAGACATCCACAACCACAATACTCGAAATAACAATAAAATCCGCATTCCTCAAACACACACTACAAAATATGGAATAAAATCTTTAAACTACATTGCCTACACACTTTATAATTCGCTTCCAGATATGTACAAAACCATCCAGAAAAATAAAAAATCCCAAAATGATGGTATAAAGGAATACTTTTTAAGGATATTTAAAAATGAAAATCAGTAAATCCATATTTGTATATTTTGTTGTTCCCTTATATGTTTTCTCTTGTGTGTTGTTCTATTTAACTTGGCCTTATAAAATTATTTCTGTCTGTATGTGAAACTTCTATTTTTGATATTTTGCTGTCAATGTAAAATTGTATGTACTATCTCCTACTTATGTATTGTAAATTCCTCCCGTCCTAAAATGAGTTTTGAAACTCATCGGGATTGCTTTAGCAAGAAATAAATATATTAAAAAAAAAAAAAAAAATACAGAGTACATGAGAGATATTCATCAAATATTAGTTATATTTGTTTTGGAATCCACAGGTTCGTTTTAATTTTTTTTTCGTATTTAACTTAATTATAGGGTGATTAATTAACCGCCGAGTTGGAAAAAAAAGTAATAATTTTTTTTCAGAATAATTATTTGTTGGTTCATCTAGCGAATCCTTTCTCACTCACTAATTTAGTGGTGGAATTTTTATTTCTGTTGTATTCAGTACACAGTAGTGATGTGCATAAACTGTAATAATTTTGTTATAAACGATTCATATTTATGTCGAACGAATCGTCAATCGAAATTCTTCGTAATTTAGATGATCACTGGTTTATCACATTTTATTATTATTTTATTATTTAAACGCCCAGGGGTCTTTTCTCAAGAATTTTTTTTTAAATCACATAAAAAATTAAAAATTGAAAACATGCATGAAGGTTAATTGCAGTAAGAATAAACTGCACCAAAGCTAAAAATAAACAGGAATATTAAGGAACAGAAAAAAAAAAACAATATCCACAAAGTCAATATTAATAACATAAGTAAATAATGTAAGAAGTTGTAGTTTATAATAATTTATAAACTAGGTGGAAATAATTCGTTCATACTATCATTACACATATAATTCATTTAAGTGTATTTTACCAGAGTGTGTAAGCGTTGAATTGGGGAATTCAAGCTCTAGTTGGAACGGTATATACACATGTAAAATGTTAATGTTTGCCTTGTAGTTCGTTCGGGTATGTATAGGTTGATTAAATTCAGGAGTTCAGAACAATCGAATTTACAATTTAATAATTAAAATAAATAGGATAGGTCGTTTTTTATCGTCTGTTTTCTAAAGTTGGAATATTTTAACTTTAAAGCACTATTTGTATATAATACGTAGTATTTACTATCTAATTTTAACATTGTTTCGAGTCCTATCCCCACAAGTTACCTCAGTAGCAGCAGTAATCTATTGTTTTCTAACCCATAAAATATATTGCCTCAACAATCAATATTATCATGGCACAGGCGTCATGATAGAAATTATTATTGTCTTCATTTTTCGACGGGAAAAATCATAAAAACATTACATACATCACCTTCCCGTGCTCTACTCGGGTAGAGGACCTATCGCATCGACAAGGCGCCTTCAGGGGGCCCTATCTTGCTCTACTTCAACCTCATTCGTCCATAGTATTTCATGCATTCCGCCATTCTTAATTACGATTGAAAATATTAATTATGTTACTTTGATGAATGAATTGCATCTGATAAAGCTGTCTGGCGGGAGAGTAATGTCAGACGTAATTGTATTATGTAGAATCATTAGCAACCTAATTGACAGCACTGGCATCCACGTAAATGTACCGACGAGGAACACAAACTGTAACATTTTTCTTCAACACTTACACAACTACCACAATCAGTCTCATTCATTATCCAATAGGATAGATGATCTGGGCAACAGGTTTGGAGTTGTTGATGTTTTTGCGAACTCCATTTATACAGTAAAGCGACATCTATACCAACACTTTTATGAATCCTATAATATGTAGTTTTTTATCGTGGGTAATGTAGCGTTAATGATTTCTGTTATAATATCGTTTTGGTTTTCTATTGTATGTCACTGTTGAACGTTCGATAAAGATAGTTCATTACTTTATGGTTTAGAATCTCTATGTACTAGTAATTTTTAATAACTATTTATATTATGTTCTAAAATCAATGTAAAAGGCCACATGGGTGTATAATCAAATAAAATAAATAAATGAATAATTAATACAAATACAACTGGTTTACAATTAGATAAATTTGAAATTTTAGAAATAAGAAAAAGTGTTAATAGCGAATTAAATTTAATAAATAATCAAAATATTTTTTAAAAATAGCTATATCTTAAATTTATTTTCATATTAATATTAATAATAATAATTTTTACTTATATTTCTAATTTAAATGTATTATTCAATGTTTTATAATTATTTTGTCATTAACATTTTTGATCTGTTACTTACCTACTTTAATTCATTTTTGTTTATGCTCATATTTTGTATATTCTTAAATTATTGTTTTAATTTTTTTATCATTTTTCTATACTTGAAATTATTTTTTAGTATTAATTTATTCCTAAAGATGATAGCATTGCTATCGAAACATGTAGAAATATTTATATATTTTAAATAAAGTGGTATATACAAAGTGTATTTTCAATTATATAAATGAATAATTCTTAATACGTGCCAAGCAAATTCAGTTGCGACTTTTCTATGAAGAGTAGCAATTCGAGCTTCTTATTTGAGTTTGGTATCTTCCTATAACCATAACTAGTGCTCATTTTCAACATTAATAACTTATTAATAATAAAAATTATTAACTTATTAATAATAAACATTAATAACTCTTTATTTAGAACATTATAACAATATTATAATGCTCCAATTATCAAAATGTTTCAATTACGCCCATCCCTAGTTACTTTCTCTGCCTTTGTTGCGGTACGTCTAGTTTGGATATTTTTTTCCTCTGAATTTTGTATTTTTACTGAATTTTCATCGGCCGTTGTATTAAAGGTTTTCGTTGAGCACTTTCCAAAATTGAAGCAATTTAATATTTACGTCATCAATTAGAGTGTTTTGATTTGAACCATTAATATTATTTATTGGGTTTCATCATTAAAAATTTTTAGTTAGCTATACAATAACAGCTGAGAAATTTTTTAAAAGGTTGTTAATCCGCTATTTTCCTTGTGGAGTAACCTAATAGCACCACCATTACTGTAAATTCTTCAAATAACAGCAAAAATGTGAATAGTTTATGTTTTCATACAATTTTTTTTTTATGTATGGGGTAACCCAGTGACCCCAAAGGGGATCCCATTTTATGTTTTCCAACTTGGCTTGTCGAAGGTTGAAATTGTTTCGTAGTGCTTTCAAACAAACGAAGTATTTATTGAATTGAATTTTATATAATTTCTTCAGAAGATTGGTATTCACTTTTTGGCGTAATTATTAATAAATTAATTAAAGAGTAATTTGTAATCACCATTTTATTAATATATACACATTAAAATGTCTCCGAAGCGATGATTTCCTCGTCAGGAATATAAAGAATACAAAAAAATAGCAACGTCAAGTTTAAACAAATGATAAACATAGAACACAATAAAAGTTTTAATGTAATTTTTTTTTAATAGCTATCTCTTAAATTTATTTTCATGTTAATATTAATAATACAAATATATAAATAAATTTGGTATTCAATGTTTTATAATAATTTTCCTATTAACATTTTTGATTAATGACTTAACCTTTCCGTTACCTACTTTAATCAAATTTTTTTTATGTTTATAACTTGTCTATTCATATATTACTATTATCTATGTTTATCATTTGTCTATACTTCGACCCCTTGGAATAACAATGTTCCATCTGACACGGCAATTTTATGCGATAATGAGTCTTAAAGTTTCCTTCTATAGAGCACATTATTGCATGACGTTGATGTGTCAGATGGCGTCTTGTTATTTCGAGGGGTCGACTTGACATTATTAATTTTTAGTATTCTGTATATTTCTAAAGACAAAAGCATCGCTTTCGAAACATGTTGATATGTATATATTAATAAAGTGGTGATTACAAAGTAATTTATTAACAATTACGCCACAGTGTGAATAGCAATCTTTTGAAGAAATTACAACATGAACACATTATCGTCCCATTAAATTATCTAAATTTGGGTTCGAAATAATTTTGATTTGAAAGTTTTCATGTTTAATACATAGACATTTGATCAAAGTAGTCATCATATGAAATAATCAGGTAATTCCATTTGAAGGCAGATCAATTTATCGATTATAAAACGATTGGTTTCTTTGTTTATGGAAATGGATTGCCTTGAAACATAACACGTGTTTCTTGTGGAAATAAAGCCTGGCTTATATTCAATCTGCGATATCAATAAACCTACACAAATTTTGTCAGAATGTAATGTAAAATTATGTTCGCAATATTATAATCGAAAATGTAATGGGTTTTGATGTCAACAGTCAATCTTCCTTTCATTTGGGATCTAGAGATATTAATATTAGGTTAAATAATATGTCAATATTTCAAAGGGAGAAGCAATTTGATGAAATGTCAATATTTATTATTTGGATGGCTCGAATTGATTAAAATCAAAATATTTGTTACATTTAAATTTAAATCTCTCAGTAAGCACTTGGAATTTGCAATAAAATTCTGAACTGCTCATTAAAATTGTTAAAATAGGAAGTTTCGAGTAAGATTCTTGGGTTCTTTCAAAGGATAAATACATAGGATGCATTCAAAAGCCAGGATAACTTTGCACATGCAAACTCAAAAGATCCTCATTACAACTTGCATTCCACCAACCTATAACTAAAACATATTTTGGACAAAGAAATTTGCAATATTTCTCTATAAAAGTATTTAACATCCTCCCTCTAGCAATAAAAACCATTACAAAATTCACTGACTTCAAAAGAAGTATTAAGATATGGATTATGGACACTGGAAGGAAGAATATAGATATGATGTTGCAACAGAACAGAGTTTAATGGTCACGATATGTTCTCTCCTAGATTTTAGATTTTTTATTCATTTATTGCATTATTATTTTCCACTTGTAATATTTTAACATAATTACCAAAACTTACTTAAAAAATTTAACAAACTTACAAAAATCTTTACCTGATTTATAATCCATATACAACGTGACCTTAGAACGGGGTACCCCAGTAGGGTCACATGTTTAGCGGCTTTTGTAAAACGTTATGAAATAAATAAATAATAATAACACATAAAAATTACAAAAAAAATTGTTTGTTATAATTTTGCATTTTTTTTAAATACAACTATAAGAAGCCGAACGTCGAGAGATCTACAGTAGTTGAAAATCTTACTCCGCCGCATTATAGCTCAGTTTCCTTCTGTCCAGTGTGATGATGATAATGTATTGATGGTCTTCAAAAACAGAAAGATTTTAATAACATGTCTAACTTAAGTTTCAACATTAAATCATATACTACGAAATCAGACTCACTAACTAACTAAACATCACTCCGTTTCCCCGCAGGGGTAGGCAGAGAGGGCGGACCGCCAAACACCTCGATCTTGGCATACACGTTTTGCTTCACATTCATACATCGTCTCATACATTCTCTTCTATTATTCCGACTTCTGACATGGCCCGACTCAAGTATTTTATTCACTTGATTGTGCCATGTCTTCCTCGGGCGTCCCCGGCTTCTTCTTCCATTCACATTCGCATCATACATTCTTCGTACACTACTTTCTTCGTTCATTTGCTCCACATGCCCAAACCATCTACGAGTCCCTTTCTTTATCTTACTCATTACACTTACATCAGCCTTGCATTCTTTACGAATTTCAATATTTTTCACCCGATCATACATGGTTTTACCACACATTCGTCTCAGAGATCTCGTTTCTACGGCATTCAGTTAACTTTCATCCTTCCTCTGTCAATTCCATGCCTCACTGCCATACATCAGGGTACGAAATCAGAATTGACGATAACATGAGTAGGGTACCTTTTAAAATCAAAGACAAACATATCAAAATATTTTATAATCCTGGCAGCTTTTACAATAATATTTTGACGTATATCGACAGCTCTTCCCTTATGTAAACTACGAAACCTTCAAAAGGTTTAAAATCATTTCGATTTATACTGGATAAATGTTTATTTTATTCACCACATTATTTTATTTTTGTCACTTACCGTTATTTAAAATTGAATGAAGAGTGAATGCAGGAAACTCTATTGACGGAGAACTAAACGCAGTTATAATAATAATAATAATCGGATGATTTTTATAGCGCCGTTTTTGTGAAAAATCACCTCAACTGGGCTGTACAAATCTTACTTCCTATTCTTACATTATTCCTATATTACATCTATTACATTTTTTTTTTGGACTGGCTATCATTACACATTATTTATAGACCATATAAAGAGATGCAGTTAAATTATCAAAACTAAACGCGACTTGATCTAAGTTTTCATACATGTTAAATTGAGAAAAAAAAAAAAAGCTAACTGTATTTATTCCTTACGATATATTGCAAAACGCTAATACAAATGGTAGGAGTTATGTGAAGTTGGGCGGCGGGCGGGGACGGGGGCCGGGGGAACTGATCCATATCCAATCTTCTTTGTCTTTGTTGGTGACGCCCCTGGGCGGCCTGACAGGACGCTTGGTGTTGGTCTGCCCGTACGTCAGGTAGCGCTTGTCGGCCGGCTTCAGGATCTGGAAAGAGCACACCAGCGTGTCGTCCATTTCTCACCCCAGCCGGTGGTGTCCTTGTCAGGGTCGGACCACAGCAGGTCGCAGAGCAGCCTGGTCGGGCATGTCCGTGGGCCGCATGATGCACCGGATCTGCTCTGTAGACTGGAGGTCAGAACTCGTCGTGACAGCGGAAGATCTTCTCGTCAAATGTCTTTTCCTATTGTGCCTTTCTCGGCAGCCACGAAATCTAATTTTACGGGTTACGGTTGGGGTACAACGTTCAAGGTTATACAACGATATCTTTGCAGCTATTAAATGGTCGAAAATAACACATTCACCATTAAGTTTGCATTGTGTAGCCCGGCCGTTTACGATATTGTTTACAATCACCATAGTTCAAAGTTTAACATTGTAAATCATCCATTCACTCTGGACACTCCCCTAGGCTTTTAACAGGCAACAGTCTTTTAACAAGCACATGTGGCGAACGCCTTCGACCGATGACCGATGCTTTTGGGTTAATTAGAACAACGTGACAGATTTGAACTTAAAATGTTTGGGTTTTTATTTGATTTTTTATTATAAACTTGATTTAAGCCCGAAACGGCCACACTCAAATTATATGATTTTTATAAATGTAACCTATAAATTATTGCGGTTATTTTACGCTATTTTAACAACGAAAAAATTAAGAACTTTCCAATATTTCCCAGATAAACTGGAGCGCTTATAAAAAGCTGCCGGCTGCTACGAGAGCGCCAAAATATTTGGCAGTTGGCACGAACAAAAAGTTGTCTAAAGAAGCAAAGCTAGCAGTCCACAGTGAAGTGCTGATACTGACCCTAATATATCAGTAAGACATGGAACTGTCAGAAGGATTAAAGTAGACAAAAATAGTAAGAAATGACATCTCCGAGGCGAATGTGTGTAAAATCATGTATGATCGAATGAAAAATATCGAGATTCATAAAGAATGCAAGGCTGATTTAAGCGTAATGAGTAAGATTAAGAAAGGGACGCTTAGATGGTTTAGGCATGTAGAGCGAATGAACAAAGAAAGGAGTGTAAGGATAATATATGACGCGAATTTGAATGAAAGAAGAAGCCGGGAACGCCCGAGAAAAACATGTCAGAAGTCGGAATAATGAAAGAGAATGTATGAGATATTTGAATGTGAATAAAGTAAGAAGTGTATGCCAAAATTGAGTTCTTTGGCGGTTCGTCCTCTTTGCCTATCCCTTCGGGGAAACGGCGTGATGGTTAGTTAATTATTGATGTTAGTTCAAACTGTTAATGTCAAAAAAATTAAATAAATTCGCATTCTATAATTATTTTTTATACGATTACCACATAGTAAAATCTTGTAGATATTTCTCCATTATGGGCTGCTAGAAATGTGCATAAATCAAAAGTTGACCAGCAACTAAACACTACTGTACTGGACATATGTCCGCACAAAACTGTAAACTGTTCCAAATACGCTCTATCTCTTCTAGGGATACCTAATAGGGATGCCACTCTTCTGGTCTCTCGCACCCATGTACAAAGAAATCCATAAAAATATGAAAAACAAAACCATAAAACCAATGAATCGATTAAACTTATACGAATTTCACATGTGCACAGAGATAGGACTTCTTATCAAGCTGAGTAATCGTTTCATCTCATTGGCATAAATATCTTTAAAATGTGGAATGAATACATATCTGTTACAACTAGTTATAATGGATCCATGTAATCTCGATTATCGCACTGCCCACTGTAAAATGAGAGACGGCAACCCTCAAGGAATACGAAAACATGACACTCCATTTGTCTTGCAAACCTCCAACCCAACTGCCTCACATCCAGAAACCCCTTTGAGGTTAAAGGCGCAAACATTCTCCTGGAGAGTCGTGGCGAACTCAGTGGCAGAGCTTGGACATTTTTTTGACCGAACTTTTAAACAGCCAGGGTTCTTTCTCCCTTGGAAAACGTGAGCTTTATTAGCCGCATCCGGTGCTGTCACAATCGACGGTGATGCTTAAATGGTGGAAATAGGATTCTGAATACGTGGTGGACATATTCAAATAATAGTACACATCTTAGAAGAATATCCCCCCCATCAGTTTCCCGGAATCACACATTTTTTGTGTGAATACCGCACAAGAGTCCCAACTGCTCCCAACCGTCTAGAGCCATTGAGACTATGGCATGCCCAATTGTGGAATTTTGGGAAGCTGGAGGTAGTGGGGAGGGGTAAGCGAAGGATTAGAAGAAGGTGGGGAAATACTTGGCTATTCAGATCTGGTCACCAAATACGGCTAAAACCATTTCTCCCGATGCCGTCAAATGGTAAAAACGGTAACACGGTGTTTACAATAATAATGTTCCCTTTGAAAATGTCAAAACGGATCTTAATATGATTTGAAATTTAAGAATAAAAAAAATATGTATTTAATAAATAGTACAAAAATTGTCAGAAAAAAGTATATAACAAATAAAAGTGATGTAAACAAAGTTATTGTTTTATTATTAAATTACAATGTCACATTACAAATTTACGGGTTCAAATGAAAACAAAATAAAATAAAATTTGTTTAAACCACTATTTAACCGTTTGAATGCCAATCGGCGATATTCGTCGCTTCGTGTTTTTACGGAGATTGCCGATCGTCGATTTCGGTCGATTGCGTCAGTCGTGTTTTAAATCGCGCGTACGTCTGGTGTGCTGCTGCGGCGTTGGTAAATATTATCATTTATACAAGCGTTTCATTCCAAATATTTCAATATTTTTAATAAAACACCGAAAAAATCATCAAAATCCATGGAAATTCAAAGAATTTACGGGATTTAAAAAAAAAACTGTTTTTTGGTGGCATTTTACAAGCAAAGTATATGATTTTTTTTGGCACTCAAACGATTAATAAATAGATATCTACATACTCGTATTTCCAAACCAAAAGTTCGCTCGTCGGGATACAACGTATACTGTAAACTAATGGCATTTAAACAAAGACAAATAATAAAAACCGAGAAAAAATAACAATGAGTGGTGAGAGACATAAATAATCGCGGAATCTTATTGTCATGATAAAAAGGTGACCGCCAAAAATAAATGGGAAAAAATTGAAGACGATATTAACAGTTCTTAGAAATCAAAGTACGATACCGATAAAGATGACGGGTCGGATTGAGACAGCTGTAGCTAAATGGATTAGACTGCAAGGTCCCGGATAAACTATGAAGTCCTGGGTTCGAGGTTTGTAATATGTTAAGAATGTATAAATGGAATGTAAATGTAGCACTGTAGGAATACCACTGAATGGAGTTATTTAATCATTTTTTAAGTTTATTTATAATAAAGAGCACCTGAAGTGAAATGACACAAAACTGCGCTATATAAATTCTTTGTTATTATTATTATTTGAATAAGTCTACAATACTTCATAATATACTTGATTTATTTATTTAAAGGCAACAATGTTGTATTCCCATGAGTTTTCATTTCAACTCATTTTGGGACGGTTCATTTTTGCTATATAATATTAAGTTCAATAAAAAAAATATATGTACATTTAAACAATAAGAAAATAACATAAATAAATGTGCAGGCTCGAAACATACAGATACAATAGAAATAAATAACAATGTTTTACAAGAGAGAAATATACCTACATCAAAATCTGCAAAGCTTATAAGGGCTGCTATCAGAACAGAGTAAACTATGATAAATGGTTTTCCAAATAACATTTTGAAAAATAAGATCTCAGAATACTTAAAAAATTGATAGTAAAATCAAAGACATTTAGTAAAGCATCATATTTCATTTTTACTTCCTTTCCCTTGGTACTGATGCATACCAACTTATGTAAATTTACGTAAACCCAATGCCGTAAGAGCTGGAGTATGGGAAGCATTGACGTATATCATTTTTATCCCTTTTTAAACCTTTGGACAAGGCACTCAACCTTCAAAGGCGGGGAATTAACGGTCTATTTATACGTCTTTGTTCTTTTTTGCTCAGACCTTCCACGGAAGCAACCTTACTTCCTTACGTAAGCAACTTCGGTCAGATATGTCAGCTTGAATGTACAATATTAATATGCTCGTAGCTTTTTCTAATCAATTTTCTGTAAATAGAATCTTTTAAGGGTGATTTTCAATGTCAACGATTGCGAGTGTAATAGTGCAGCTTTAATGACCTTTTTGATTGAGCAGTACTCTCCCTGGTTCCGAAAGCTAAGGTTGCATCCGATGCTATCTGGAATGTTTTATTTTAATTAACTGAAACAGTACTTTTTTTTAAATAAACCAACATTCCAGGGTTTCAGCTACTACCGTTTTTTTATTATTATTATTAAGTTCTTCGAGTAATTTAAAAAAAAAATAAATGGAGTTCTACGAATTAAGCACAAAAACAATGAATAACTACTACCGCCTTTATAAGCGGAAGACGTTCCTTATGCAATAATGGGGGACTTGACTGTCAGAAGATTTAAACAAACGACGCATAGGTGAGAATCAGACTCATTTTTCAACTCAACCAGTAACCGGTCAGATAAAACAAACGACTAAATAAAACAGTAATAGAGATACTTGCACATCGTTCTAAAGTGACTGATTTTGTCAGAATCGCCCCTGTGTAAGACCACCGTTCAGAAACAAAACTTTGCCCTGATTTAAATGAAGTTAGCCGTGTTTACTATTTACTAACTGAGTCTGATTAGCCAGGTGCTTCCCGACCCTCGCCTTCATCTCTGTCCTCACCCCGAGTGTTCCATCGAATCTCCCGGATATTAGGGATGCTATAATTTTTTACATTAAAAAAGTTACCAGCATTAGATTCATGGAATTTTTGAAATGTGTCTGAAAAACTTCGAGATTGTACACTTAACAATATTAAATTTAGTATCCGCTAACACGCGCCTGAATCCGACGACACTTTACCACCGTCAACTTAAGAAATTTAATACAAAATTTTATTTTTAACTGAAATACCTTCGTAAAGGACCTTTACAAAATAAACACGTTATAAAACGCACAGAGTCGCCCACGCTAATTGAAAACTTCTCACGTGTTCAGAAATCTCTCCCGATTTTCCAGGGAAAACCTCGACGCTCTTTACAGTGTGTAAACTTTGTATAACCTCCCTTTCTCCTTCCACCCCCCGTTTTCACCCTAATTTCCGCCCGAAGAGAATAAATTAACATTCCCCTGTTCTTTCTTTCGTTTGATTTTTCCGAGAAATCGGTTTTAATATCAGAATTCCATTACGTTCCGCGACATTACGCAGACTACGTTTGCAAAGCAAACTGGCTGCTTCGTTCTAATACCCACTAGAAGAATAAAATGGTATGAAACACTGTAATACAGCTTGATATGGATAACTTTTTAGTTTGTCAGTGGCGTCGCCACAATATAAACTGCGAGTAATGGTGAAAAAAAATCCCAGAACAAAAGCTTTATTTGGAAATATTCTGGAGTTTTAAAAATAATTATTATGCCGAATACATCTTGGAATGATCTTTGGCATAAAGCCACCTCTCATCATCTTAATCACCTCACCATATCTTTTATTTGCGTTACGAATTTTCCTCTTAACGTAAAAGCAAATTTTAGCTTGTTAGCGCGATACGGATACGGACTATCAAAATGAGTTTTTATGACCAATTTAACTTGCTTTAACTGACGCAAAAGACACAGACTTAGGCACATGGTAATAATTTTGTTTACACAGAATTTCCAGACAAGAAATTTGTGCGATTTCTGGACATCGAAGGTATCTTGTGAGAGATTATTATATTAACAAATATAATTATTAAACCATATAAATAACAATCAAACGATGAAATAGAAAAAACGTACAGAAAAAAAAACTTTTCAGCTGTCATTGAGATTTAAACCCGAATCTACCGCTTTCCGATCTCATGATAATAAATCTATTATATTTTACGTATTTTTGTTATACTGTTTCATATTTTTCCAATAGTGGCATCATGATTTTGTAATTAAAGATTCAGACCTGATGCAAATCAATTTCAATTAGCTGGTGTCGGGAAAATTGTCGCGAAAATCGTTGCTTCAATAAGACGTGTTTATATTATTTTTACCTTCTGTGACTTATACATTAAATATTAATTCGAAGGATTTACGTCACAATTTGATATCTCCCTGTATTCCAAACAAATGTATTTTTATTCGCTACTGCCAAAGAAATTTAAAAGAATGACAGGCAATACTCGTACATCACGATATTATTATTGACAATCAAAGGATGGGAAAATGGAAAAACGGGAATAATGAACCGTAAAAGGGAACGAAAGGGATCACACCTTGCGAGGCGATAGGGGGGAGAAATTGAGGTGGAAAGTATTTCGTTCTTTACGAGGCGAATAAATTGTTACATTTGTTTCAGGTGTACGAATTAATCAGAGTACAGGTAAACTTATCCATCAGTTAACGTTCATTCACATCTTCCTGGACCGCGCAGTGCAGAACAGTAGAGTAAAGACACGATAATATTAACTTCTTATATTATCTATGAACACATTCATATTACAGCGTATAGAAGCGCAATGTATCCGCAAATTCACGAGCTAACATCGGCTGAGATTGTCGGCTACAATATTTTGACGTGCTGGTGCCGCTTGTGACGCCTGCGCCTGCGCACTTATTAAGAACTCACACCGATAGCACCACCATCTTCGTCATTTGGCATCATAACCGAGAGGATGAATAACGATAAATTGATTGAATTGGTTTGGGAATTCGTGTTATAAAATAATAATAAATATGGAAATAGGATTATAAAATCCTCAATATTGTGACGGATGCTAACGCTTAGTTGACTCAGATCTATGCTGTGTTGCACGATTTAATGTGAATACTCGCGTCTGTGCGGTGCCTCTACTGTACTGTTCTGCTCTGCGTAGGGCTAGTAGATGTGAATAGACCTTAACTCGTAAAGTGGACTACAACCACTCGACAGATAATTCATAAATGTGAAAGCTACGCTGATTTGAAAAAAAAATCGGGTAGGCTGTATCGGGGACGCAGCAGCAGTGAGGTACGTGAAACGTCTTGTGCATGCTGCAGTGAGTGTATGGGCACTATAGCCATCTGTCTTGCTGTCTGAAAACAAATCAAATAATACATAGACGACCTCCATGGTCGAGGGGTACGGCTCTCGACTACGAATCCGAAGGTCGCGGGTTCAAATCCCGGCGTGCGCAAGTAATTTTTATTTAATTAATGTGTGTTGTTTCACAATTAATTCATTTAAAAATAATATAGAGTATATTTGCGCACGTTCCAGAGTGAAAGATACTCTCAGTATCGCCCTGGTGAAAGACCACCATTCACAATTGAAACTTTGCTTGAAATGGCTTTCAGCCGTGTTTGGTGACCAGATCTGAATAGCCAGGTATTCCCAACCTTCCACTTCCCCTTCTCCTTCCCCTCCCCAATACCTTCAGCCTCACAATATTCCCCAATTGGGAATGCCATAGTCTCACCGGCTCCAGGCGGTTGGGAGCAGTTGGGACTCTTGTGAGATATTCATATTAAAAAAAAATTAGAGATGCCCTAATACGCAAGGGGAAGAAACCAAAGTAAGAGGGGCCACGGACGAGCTAAAACAGCAATTTAGTAAAAATCTTGCTTACAAAAACTGAATATTTTGTAGGAGTACTTAGTTTGACCTTTTTTATAAATGTTTCGTAATTTGCTTACCGCAGTCAAAATCACGCGAAACAGACGTGGACGGCAGAGAACTAAGCTGTTGCAAAAATGGGTGTCACGTGACGTTTGCCTCCAGCAGCTGAATGGCCAGGTACTTCAACGTCTTCCTCTCTCTCATCTCTTCCCCCTCCTCAATACTTTCAGCCACACAACATACCTTAATTGGGGATGCCATAGTCTCACTGGCTCCAGACAGTTGGAAGCAATTGGGACTCTTGCGTGGTATCAAATAAAAAACAAAAAATAAAGTAACATCAAAACATACGTATATACAAAAATTATGCTATGTAAGAATTATTCCTACTTAAATTCCTTATTTGACCAGGCTAATGTGGAAATACGTTTTTTTTTAAATTATTTATTAAGTTTAAAGAAGTATATAATCATTTCATCTTCTTAAATTAACTAAATACGAGTACATATTATATTAATTAAATGCATACGTACATATTATTCTTCACCTACTTTAATACTTTATTATTTATCATATTACTTTATATTACATTATATTATTTATGTAACTTACATATTGTTCCTGTATTACATATTATCCCTATTATACATATTTATTTTGCTCATTTATTTTGATATTGAACAGTTTTTTTTAAATGTTCTTACTCGATTCTCCGTTTTCAGGCTATCGCGAAGGAGATTGTATATATACTCGTATACACCTTCATTGCCTATGTTTGTTAAATGATCCATGAATATGAAAATCTCCCTCAATTAATTTCACCAAAAGGAACTCCAGAGAAAAATATAATTACTTTATAAATATATATACATGTAGATCAGCAAACGACGATTCTGAATATATAACTTTCATTATATGTAATCATACGTAGAATTTATACATCGCCTTTTAAAAGTTAATAAAAAATCAGCTCATTAAAACACCGTGTTATGTTCATACCATTGCATTTGAAACATCTGACGTTACGTGAGCATTCTGCTTTCGAATTAGTATGAAAATTTTAAATTTTCGATTTTTTTTTTTAAACGTGTATTCTTTTAGTTTTGGCAAAATTTTAACTTAATTTAGGTGACTTTAAGCTCCATAATTGTTGTTCAATATAAACAACTATTATTCATGAAAGAAATTGAAGTATTCTTGATGAAACCAATTATCAATACGGATATTATGATAATGTTAATGATCAATACTATTATTATTCTTTGAGTTAAAGTTTCTAAAAAGGTAAATAATTTTATTACTTATGTTTAGTTATGGTTTATCATGAATAGAATGTACAATTATGTACGATAAAGTTTATCCTTGTTTTGACATTTGACATTCTAACCTCAAAACAGATCAAAACCGACCGGCCATAGATATGGAGCGTTTTGGCAGCCTTTGAAAAAATGAAACTTTGAAAATTATTTTAACCATGAAAACTAACTTTAGAAAAAAAAAGGATACTGTTATTTAAATTTGAACGTCATTAATAATATATATATATATATATATAAAAATAAAAAATAAAAAAAAAAAACAGGACTGGAGTTCCTTATTATCCCGAATTTGGAAGAGTAATAATTATTTTTCACGATAACAAAATCATCAGTCAGCTGAACAGCATTAACTTTCCATGGTATCATTTTGCCGTCAAAACTAATCTCTAATGGGTTATTTAATGAACGCGCTGACGTAATTGTTTCTCGGTTTATTCCCGTTTAACTCCATTATAATTACATATCATCGAGGTTAATAGGTTTAGATTATCACTGCGATATTAAACACACCATTAAATTGCAACTGATATAAATATATTTTATGAATTTCCACGCTTTCTTTTTTCCCTATCTCTTCGAGTCAATGACCAATCGCTTCGGTAATTTTAAGCATTTTCAGTTTACATTCTAGTTTCTTAGCCCTGTGTATTTTATGTGCTACTTTCAAGACATTTTTTTTCAATTTTTTACCATGCTTTGCGCTTTTTTTTATACATATATGTCGATGTCTAACCTGGCAATTTACCAGTACTTCTTTATAGTCCTTAAATTATTAATAGAAAGAATAATAAGTTAAAGAAGAACAAAAGTTTATTTAAAAACATGTTAAAGTGTGTTTTACTTAATATCTATTGACTTGATGTAACTCAGGATACAAGAAAACCTCCAAGATGAATTTGCCAACAATTAGTTTATCATCCAGATTTGGTTAATCCAACATTATCTACATACACAAACGCATCGTCTCAATAAATTTAATAGTGCGCCATGTTACAATTAAACTGAAGATCGAGGGAACGGGTAAAAAGGAAAATTCTGCATACTTGTTCATAAGGCTCTTGTCTGAATTCCAATGGCCGCCTTGTATACAGAATGACCGTATGTATGTAAGAAAGTAAGTCTAAAATCATGGTGTTTGAAACAACGTCTCATACATTCTCTTCTGTTATTCCGACTTCTGACATGGCCCGACTAAGTACTTTAATCATTACAAAGCTGCTTACCTCAATAAAAATGTGTATTGCAGTGCGATTGACGTGCTATTGATGGAATTTCAATCAATCTGTCAATATGTTCACTCCAGTTGCTTTGTCCTATAGTGTGTGAGTTTGCCAATCATCTCATTTCAACCGATCATATTTTGAATAAAGATGCAGGGGTTTAAATTCTTCATCATAATAATAAAAGCAACAAATTCGATAATTTAGAAGCACTGGAAAATAGATAATCCCAAAATATTAATTCTGGTATATTGAATATAAAAGGAAATTTTCCTCTTCGAAATATTTTTTCAGTGAATCGCTTTGTTTCTCTAGAAAACCCCTTTATTAACCTTTGCCCTTTGGTCTCCCACTCTAATACGTAAATATTAGTGCATGCCTGACATTATTTTGTATATCAGTTTAGTCTTAATATAGATCTGACGAAGAAGGGTACTTCCGAAACCGGTCGATTATTATATTAAATTCAAGTAGTATATCGTATTGTAAATTTTTTGTATGCAGTGCCAGTGAACACTTCTCTCTCTTCCTGTGTCAACTGTGGTTAGAGGTGCATAAATGTGGAGATAATCTTCTTTATCCAGTGAGCGGTCTGCCTATTGCTACTGTTAGGCTTTCATTTTTTTTTATTTCAAAGAATTGTTAACTGTTTTTTTTTATGTTTAAACCCGCTCACTAAGGTAATGGAAGGTATAAGATAGAATTTTTGGCGGAGACGGAGGGGGTGGATAAAATTGAGGTTGTTCAAAACAAATTTATGCGTTTATATTACGAGTAAATTTGTTTTATTTTGTTATAAAGGATAAATAGGAAGTGTTACATACAATACATAAATCAATCAATCAATCAATCAATATAACTAACGTTCAAATAAGATAAATTATTATGTCAAAATTATTCCTCTTTTAGGTTATTGGGGAAACATGTCGTCCCTATATGACGAAAAACGCTTACAGATTGATGATCACCTTCGGTTTCGTCTTCTCTAAATCACTCTTTACTCCAAACACTTGATTTTTACTGTCAGACCTTCCATGTATCAAAATTCTGTTCTTTAGAATACTCTAAATGCTTTGAAACTAGACATCTGTCAAAGCATAATATTTTGAATCCCTCTACTGCTGACGTGGAGTTGACATGACACTATAATATAGTAACATGGTCACTACGGTAGAACAACATATCTGCTGACGTATAGTCTGAGAGACTGCCATCACAAGACAAACTATTGACATCACCGCAGTGTAGCTGATACTGACTGATGTGGAGTTGACATGACACTTTAATATAGTAACATGGTCACTACGGTAGAACAACATATCTGCTGACGTATAGTCTGAGAGACTCTGCCATCACAAGACAAACTATTGACATCACCGCAGTGTAGCTGATACTGACTGATGTGGAGTTGACATGACACTATAATATAGTAACATGGTCACTACGGTAGAACAACATATCTGCTGACGTATAGTCTGAGAGACTCTGCCATCACAAGACAAACTATTGACATCACCGCAGTGTAGCTGATACTGACTGATGTGGAGTTGACATGACACTTTAATATAGTAACATGGTCACTACGGTAGAACAACATATCTGCTGACGTATAGTCTGAGAGACTCTGCCATCACAAGACAAACTATTGACATCACCGCAGTGTAGCTGATACTGACTGATGTGGAGTTGACATGACACTATAATATAGTAACATGGTCACTATGGTAGAACAACATATCTGCTGACGTATAGTCTGAGAGACTCTGCCATCACAAGACAAACTATTGACATCACCGCAGTGTAGCTGATACTGACTGATGTGGAGTTGACATGACACTATAATATAGTAACATGGTCACTATGGTAGAACAACATATCTGCTGACGTATAGTCTGAGAGACTCTGCCATCACAAGACAAACTATTGACATCACCGCAGTGTAGCTGATACTGACTGATGTGAGAACTAAGAGGGAACTTAAAGAGACAGAACTATCTATCGACGCTGTTCATAGTTTAAACAGGTATTGTACGTTTAATAATTGAAATATGAATCAATCCTAAATTTATAATATTTAAAATTATTTGTAAACACCACTTTTTTAATATATAAATATCAACATGTTTCGAAAGCAGAGCTTTCCTCATCAGGACATACAGAATACTAAAAAATAATAATTTCAAGTGTGATAAGACAAATGATAAACATAGAACACAATAATGTTGGGATAGACAAATTATAAACATAAACAAAAAGTGATTAAAGTAGGTAAGTAATTAATCAAAAATGTTAATAAAAAAATATTATAAAACATTGAATAACCAATTGATATTAGAAATTTAAACAATATATTCTTATTATTAATATAAATAAAATCAAGAAAATAAAAAGGCATAAAAATAAAAGAATTGTGGTTATTATTATTAAAATGTATATTAATATACATTAAAAAATTGTTATTAATATTTGAATATTAGTAACATTTCATTGACATTGTGCATATAGCTTTGTCGATGAGTTAGTGGATGTAATAGTATTCAATTTATTTTTTATAACTTATTGAAGTTTGTAAACCTCATTATAATATTTAATCATTGAAGAAGATAATATTAACTCATCCCAAATGAACCACGAAATTGAAAAAACAACAGAAATTAAAAAGATTTCAGTCGCATCTGGGACTCTGTTGACTCTTAATTTCTGTTGTTTTTTCGGTTTCGTGGTTCATGATTAAATATTACAATGAGGTTTACAAACTTCAAAAAATTATAAAAAATAAATTGAATATTTCTTTCCAGACTTGTAAAATAAGTCAATAGATGTCTCATATAAATAAAATCGGGTAGGTATATCCGAGACTCAGATTGTTCAGATTGCAATTGAGTTCGGGATGAAACATTGCAATCATCATAAGGATAACAGCCAATAATGTGGGATTTATAAAAATGGAGGATAATATTACAAGTCTTGAACTTGAAGTATGATATCGGTGTAAATGGCGTAAATTGAACTGGTCTCATTAGCTAAGTTGGTTAAGCGGTTACCCCGGATAGGTAGAGGTCCTGGGTTCGAGTCCCAGATGCGACTGAAATCTTTATAATTTCTGTTGTATTTTCGGTTTTGTGGTTCATTTGGGATGTGTTAATATTATCTTCTTCAATGATTAAATCTAATCTATGTACTAACTAGACTAGACCATTACACTAGAAGGCATTATTTTTATTGCAGAGACCAAACTTCGCCAAAAAATTCTCAATAACTCGGAAGGATAAGAAGATATACCAGTGCAGAAGCCTGTAAAACTATATGCAGTGTCATCATTGTTCCTGATATTAATTATTGTACCAGTATTTTATTCTTGTCAAATGAGGACGATTTTAGAAAACTAAGAGTTTTATAAAAAAAAATCCGTTCGAATAATTTTAAGACGAAACAAATATTCCTAGGTAAAAAAAAATGGTAAGGGATCTAAGCATACCGTCTTTTAAACAAATTATGTATTAAATTATGTAATAGTTTTTCTTTTCAAAACGTTTAACGGCAAACAAAATTCTGATTTCTTGAGAAAAATTAATAATCACTATACACGAAGAAGAAGTGAAATTTGACTTCCTTTTAGAAGGAAAACAAAATTGCGAAACGCATTACCATATGGAGCCATGAAGATCTTCCAAGAAATACCCAAGAATATAAAAGAAGAAGAAAATGTTTTGAAATTTAATAAGGAAGTGACCAAATACGTAAAGCGAAATTATTTAAGTTTGATTTGTATTTCTAAATTGTATATTACATTCATATTAGGATACATGTAACCAAAGTGCATGTGTTCTATTTTAAGTAAAATAAATAAATAATGAATTAAAAATACTTTGTATTCACCACTTTATTAATATACACATATCAACATGTTTCGAAAGCGATGTTTCATTAATAATGACGCCACAAAGTGAAAACCAATCTTTTGAAGAAATTGCAAATAAATAATGTATCGTGTATTCCATTACAATGGCGTGATATGATTGACTTTTACGCACACACAGCCTACAATCCATTTACTGATTTATTAATACATACTAAGTTCTTAAAGATTTTCCAACCATTATAAAGGGATTCATTAATTATTTTCATAATACTCACGGTACGTTAATGTTCAAGAAGCCATTACATAATTAATTTCATTGATTTCGTAAGTACCGAATTCCTTACAAAATAATCACTGAAGTGATAAACCCATAGAAGTATATTATGAGTGTATCCGTGTGCCCAAAGTATCCTATTTTCTTCATTACTTCTAAAAAATTCACAAAACAACAAATATTGCAAATTTTTTCTTGAGAATATTAACAAATTTACTCACTGCAATGAAACGATTGCCCGTGTTTTATGCGGGCAAAATGTCGCGTAAAGTTAATATCCGGATAAAAGAACAATTTAGAGGAAAGGCTGCGCTGACTGTTTAATACATTACTTAATTTTGGATTTGAGGCCAAAATATCCATCCAAACTGAATGATAGATTTTTTTAATCACATCACAAAGATATCGCTTTATATGAAAATATATTACCAAATTCATTGAAATTTCTAGGGCCTGGGAGTCGAAATAAGGTTTTATGCTAATAGTTTTAGGCTTCATCAGTTTTCTTTCAAATCTGCATAGATCGCACTTCTAGGGCTTATCTATTCGGTGAAAAAAGCCAAAATGGTCATAAAATTTCTATAGCGTATAGCTAGTTATTGGTATTTGAACGTGAAAGTTCACATTAGTGATACTCGAGTTTGAACGAATCTTCATATTGCTCGGACGTGCTGATATAACTGATCGAATCAAATTTGAGCCGTTCAATTGAATCCGCCGAATAAATTCAAATGTACCACGTTGTACACCGCTTATTCGTATTCTAAACGGTCGTCCACTATAGCAACCAAATTCTTTTAAAAGGATTACGTAATCTCAGATTGTAGCCTACAGAGCGAAGAATTCGAAAATACAAAGAAAAAAAAAATTCCATGATGAGTATATGTTTTTAATTTATATTCGCTAAATACGTTATGATGAGCATCCTTTGTAGGCTCTCTGAGGAAACCAAGAAAAGTTTTAATAATTTTTTGTTTACAATAACTTCGTACAGAAGGACCTGGAGAAAATAATTTCCCTCAGGGATTATGTCATCTTTGGGGATACTATGCGAAGGGTAGTTTTAAGGAAAGGGAAAAGAGGAAGCTCTGGGAAGGAAAAATGTATGAGACCTGGGTACGAATCTGGAGTTCCATAACAGTTGAAACCCCTATAGTTGGCCCCCCGACAGTTGGGCCTAGACAGTTGATCCTCCCTACAGTTGATCCCCTAAAGGATTATTTCTGATGTACGTCCTCATTTATAAAGTAAGCCGACTGCTTATGTAAGTATACCCATGTTTTTATTCGGCCATATATCCTCACTGCATGGTTCTCCGGCGACTCGGCATTATTGTTAGTAAAAATATTTTTTGAAGCGGATTTCCACTAAAGACGCCTACAGAAATAAGTATGCCTATTTTATTATACGGCCGCAAATCCTCTCCGCATGCTTTCTTTATAAATGAGGACGTACAGCAGAAATAATTGTTTAGGGGATCAACTGTCGAAGGGATCAACTGTCGGGGGCCAACTGTCGGGGGATCAACTGTCGGGGGCCAACTGTGGGGGGGGGGGGGCAAACTGTCGAGGGGCAACTATCTGAGGCCAACTGTCGGGGGATCAACTGTCAGGGGGATCAACTGTCGGGTTACCGAATCTACGGGTCAATGTGTCCAACAGTGACTGACGTTTTAATCCATTCTTCTCACTGCGGCGTAACACGATGAGTCAAGATATCCGGCCCACCACGCAGCTAGTGGGAAGACAAAACCTAGTCAAACATTACCCCGTGAGCCAAGGCCACCCTTGGTAAGTCACCAAACGTACCGATCTACTTGAGGGTGATCTATGACAAATGTTTTGGTTATCCAATAAATGATTTCTGAGGCGGCGGTACCCATACCCGCCACCAAATCGATAGTTTCGGGGTGTTAAAACATTGTTTTTGGCCTCAAAAAAACATTTCTTTTTAGAAATAACTTTTTTTTTAAATATATAATTCATACTATTAACCTACATAAACCTTATTACATACAGGATAAACATTTTGACATTATACAAAGCATTACCTTTGCCTGATAATTTTAAACTTTTAATGCGATCTAATGAGAATATATAGGGCTACGTAATTAAGCTATTCACAACATTAATTGAGTTCCAAGTTTCAACCGGGTTTTGGCATTCATTAACTGTGTTTTTTTTCATTTCAATTAATTACACGCACAAACGACAATGGCTAGGTTTATTTTTTATTATATAATAATATAAATGTGTCATCTAACGATCATGCTTCATGTCACATGTTATACCCCTGCAAAAGAATTTTTTTTAACCCAATTATTTGATAGCATTATATTATTTAAGCTTCAATATATATTCCACTGTAAAGCGTATTTTTTTAGGTTGGGACATTTGACTCCTGTCAAATTTGAATAACGATTAAATCGAGAAATAAATTTTTGACAATAGACCGATCGCCATTAACAACCACCTCTCGGCCCATTTCATTGTATCATTGATATTCTAGCGAGAATCGGAGGTTAAGAGGGAGAGGAACGTCAAAGAGTCGATTGTTTATTAATTCAAAATAATAATATGTAATTACGAAATACGATACATATAAGTTTTTTTTAGTTATAAATAACCGGTGAAACCAATTTGCGGTAATAAATCATTTTAGATACCATACATATGGAAAATCGGTAGAGATAAATAGAATCATGCTCAATGTGGCCTAACCACAATTATAAAATGACCCTGAACGCCGAAACAGCTGTCACAATAATAAAACTGTAAAACACTTGCAGAACTTAATAATAACATTATTAAAATATGATTTATATTACATTTTTAAAAGTAATTAAATGGATTTCTTCGAATTAAACACAAAAATATTGATAAATATAATTATTTAATATTTTGAAACTGTCAATTCATGGTGGAATTCCATTTTAAAATGAATATTTTTGATTAAAAAACCTTTGTACGTATTTTCCACTTATTTATTTTCAACCGGACCCATTCTAACGATGCCCGTGATAGGTTGAAACCAGTTCGGTCGAAAATAAATAAGTGGAAAATGTTATAAATCCAAAAAAATCATGATAAACGTAATATTTTTAAAGAGAAAAATAATGATCATAATTTTACTGTAAATTTACACAGGCTTAGCATTTATCAAAATCACATCTGAAATACTACTTTTTCTGGTCGTCTTTCGCATAGTTTACAAAATATTAAAATGAAAATACTAGTGTAAAAAGTCATTAAAAATAATGCCAATCCTTTTTCGTTTTTTTTTATAAGTTTAACTAAAGCTATGTAAACCGCGATATAAAAACCGCTGTTATATTACTCGTACATAAATGATTCAACAATATTATAATATGCAACAAACTCCGGCTACCATAATACAGCCATGTGCCTAGTTTGATAATTGAAAATCGAAAAAAAATGTTAACTCTGTCCTAAAACTTTTAAATTAATAAATAAATAAAAACTTAGTTTTGGCGTCAATTGATGAAAGAATTAAACTGCATCCAATTCTTTTTTTTTTTAATTTCTCCTCGGTATTTTATCGAAAAACGTTCAGTGTTTTTGAGGATATTCAATAAATTAGAATATATTTTAAAAGATGCGTAGGATGGTCAGGAAAGGGTCATATTGCTGATTTAATTTTGATAAATGTAAACCAATATAAATTTTAATAAATGTAATGAATATTTTTTCCTTAAAAGCATGATTTTTATCGTATAGCATAATAATATCATCACTTTTTCGAATTAATAAACAATCCCTCTCCCCCTTAATGACCTTTAAAATGTTAAACATCGTTAAAAATGCTTAAACTCTATTTATTTGAAAGAATACCTTAATAATTAATCTTGTGATGTGTCTTTGTAATAAGTGTAATTATATAATGCACCAGTGATGTGTTTCTTTATAATAAATGTCTCTGTACACTTATATTATAATGTACCAGTCATATGTCTTTATTACAAATTATGTGCTGTAAATCTTGTTAATGTACTGTGAATGCTAATTATGTATTTAAAATATTACGTATGTTTGTTTCTTAAAACTGTATTTAAGGTTGTGCATCTGATCTAACAATGAGTTTCTTTACCTTGGGAATGCAATGCATAATATATTGTATATTTTTAATAAAAATAATAAATAATAATGGTCGACCAAATTAAACGGGGGTTGAAACCAACAATACGTATTAATATTTCACATTCTAAACCTACCAGCACTATACGAGCAATATAATTACTTTAATATTCTGTTCAGGGTGCTCTTCTTACTTAAAATTACTCCCACAATGGTGTTTACATATTTTAAACATAATACGAACAACCCAACTAACAGCTACGTTACCAAAATGAAAATTAAGTGAAATAAAACACAGCAACTTCGTTTAACACCACTTTATATTATAACAAACTACTTGTTATTATTTAGCTCGAAAATGAAGCTTAAGTTAAAGCAAAACTCTGTTTACATCAAAAATATTATAAAGTTATTGGGCTAAATTTTCTTTGTAATATATTACAATAAAGTATTCGCTTTCTAAGAAAAGATTACAATATTTTTAGTCAAATCATCCAGCGTACAAAAGTAATATTACTAACGTTAAATAATCGTATTAATCAATGGTATTAATGAACGGTTTAATTAATAACTATTGACTCGAAGTAACTCAGGGTGTAAACAAACCTCCAAGATGAATTTGCTAACAATTAGTTTATCATTTACAATAAAAAACACATAAATTTGTTGTAGACCACTTTTATTTTATCAAAACTCTACCGGTTTCGGAAGCACCCTTCCTTCATCAGGAGAATATTAAAATTCTAATAAAGTTTTAATATTCTCCTGATGAAGGAAGGGTGCTTCCGAAACCGGTAGAGTTTTGATAAAATAAAAGTGGTCTACAACAAATTTATGTGTTTTTTATTGTAAATTATGGCGAGCCACAAAGTTAATGCTTTTTACAAATATGTAATTAGTTTATCATTCAGATTTGGTTAATCCAAGATTATCTACATACACAAACGCATCGTCTCAATAAATTTAATTAGGCGCCATGTTACAATTAAACTGAAGCTCGAGGGAGCGGGTAAAAGGGGAAATTCTACATACTAGATCATAAGGCTCGTGTCTGAATTCCAATGACCGCTTTGTTTATCAGAACGAAGTATGTACGAGTATGAAGAATGGGCTAATGATGAATGTAAGTAAGTCTAAAGTCATGGTGTTTTAAAGATAGTATACGAAAACAGTGTGCAATATAGTTGTGAATGATGAATACTTGGAGCAGATAGATGAGTTTGTATATTTGGACAGTATGTTTACGAGAGCCGAAAAGACTGATAGTGATATTGAAAGAAGGGTGCATGCAGGAAACTCCATTAATGGAGGACTGAACGCAGTTGGCGCTAACAAAAAGTTGTCCAAAGAAGCAAAGCTAGAAGTCCACAATGGAGTGCTGATACCAACCCTGTATCAGCACACCATTGTGGGGGAATATAAACATTGGTGGGGGTTAGGTACGATAGGTAGATTCAGAACGAACTGAAACTATTTGGTTTTATATGATCAAATAAATTGGTGTTATAACAAACTGTTTTTAATTTGATTTATTTTAAGGTTATTGTATTAAATCTGTGGGACTATGGCATCCCTGATTAGGGTGAGGCTGAGGAGAAACGTCAGGGGAAGGATAGAGGAAAATTAGAAAGTACCTGGCTATTAAATACTTATCACCAAAAACAACAAAAGTCATATCGAGGAAGTTATGATTATGTGGTGAAATTTTACTACAGCATTAATAATAATAATAATATTTTTATTTAATTTCTTATACAATTACAAACATGTTATATTTAATGCGTAAGAAAAATTCAGGTACCTATTTAATATTTGTAAAACAATGTACAAGGAAAAAGAAATATACTAAAAATAAAAAATATTTAAATAAATTCAGGCAGTGGTGAAGATCGCGTCAATGAGAAGAGATTCTTTCAAGAATCAATAGAATTTCCCTTTTGAATCTTTCCTCACTGACGCAAAT
>JAHDVE020008986.1:0-17849 GCA_022606495.2 Halesus radiatus
TTTTGTTATGTTTTATTTTAGACTATGTTTTTTAGGCTATGTTTTTTGGTTTTTAAACAATATAAAAATATTAATTAAAGTTCTCAAAGTTGAGTCCCAGAAATCAAATACCTGATCTGATTGAAGGCTCAGAGGAGCATTTGATGAGTACTGTAGATTATTTCTTGGCTAATTCTGCACCAAGCCGTTACATCCTCAATCCTTCCACATCCCCGTTATTAACAAGGTTCTCATCAGCAACAGCGTTATTGGCAGTTTCTAAAGTTAAAATTCTCCGATATTTCTACATTTCTTGCTTGAATTTATGCTTGTCAGTAGTAGTATTTTTTGGGCTCTACAAAACTTTGCAGCTCTGATGATATTGACGAAGTATCTATTCGAGTAAGTTTATTCGTTATTTATTGCTCTTCATTTACCTTTAATATTTCTTGCAGCCTTTCACTTGTAACAGATTTCGCTGGAGAAAGAGTGAGAGATTGCTCCCATAGCATTCCGCTATCTATTGTCGTAGTGCGATATGATTTTGTTTCTCTTTCTTCAGCAGTATGATTAGTTCTTTGTGCATTTTCCTTGGCTCGAGTACAGCCGATATTTCCATTGGAGTATTGTTGCTGTTCTGTGTCTCAATCGCATTGTTGGGAATAAGCTATTCAGATGGTAACATAGTGAGAGGCTCATGTTCATCCGATAACGCCCCTTCTTGTTCCACATCTCTTTTTTGAGATGTATTGTTGATTTCCTTTATCTCGGCATAGGTCGCCTTCTTGAAAATCCCTCGATGTAGTCTTTTTAACCTGAAATGATGTTCTTTGATACTTTACTTCATCTTTGACTTGGCTATCTCGAGCTTCTCCTTTTCCGTACTCAGCTTGGCGATGATATTGAGACTGGCATATTCGGTCAGCAAGTAATCGATATTGTGGGCACTGGCAGGCAAATCGCTCTCCCCTAGCTCTTCGTAAGTGTTTAGCTTCTCCACGATTTCTGCGTAGCTCAATTCCTTCTCGTGGCCGAGCTTCCGCAGTTGGTCGATACGGTCAGCTGCGTTTCTTATTTCTTATTCGTAAGATATAATTTCTTATTCCAGAATTTGTTCTTTTATAAATGACTGTAATTAATAATAAATTCAATTTATAAGATTGTTAGTTTTTAATATTTTTTAGAGTTAATCATAATAAAATAAATAATAGTAATATAATAATAATGTAATAAATATAATAACAACTATAATATATCGATTTCTTACTTAAGTGAGTAAAATATTCTTTGAAATTCGTTCATTTTGGATTGAATCGAGGAGAAGTTTATTTTGCTCCATGAGCTCAATTATCGCATGCAGATTGTTATGATCAGTTCTCCCGGCTTTGTCAATTGTGGATACATTCATCACCAAACTGTTGGTGTCACTGTGACTCACCCAGGTTGAGACTTCGTTTTCTTTGGTGCCGTTATCTGGCTTCTGGTTTACAGTCATATTATTATTTTTGTTGGTTTGATTCTAGTTGAGAGTGGGTGTCCTCCCTGCTTTGTTCGAGAGTTCCTGAAGAAATATAGAAATGGACATCCTGTTGAGTTGGATGGAGTTTGCGATGGATAGTGCTTCGTCATCGAGGTTCGCTCTGTCTCTGTTCAGACCTTCAGCTTCTAGGGCTAATCGTTCGAACTTCTTTTGGTGATCTTCTTGATTGTTGTATTTTTTTGAAGCAGGTTTGCGAGATGACATACCTATTATGTTTTTTTTTTTAAATGTTTAAATACAACAAGAAAAGAGAAATATTAATTAAAAAAAAACTCGATCCAAAGAAAGCCATTAAGGAAAATTAAAAATATTTTTGTATATGAAAAAATAATGAAGAGTTTCATAATTTTTATTCAACCTTTTCTGGCCAATTAATGAATAACATTATCATATCTTCTCATTCTTTATTATTCTAAAGTCTTTTCGATTGCTTTTTTTATCTCGGCGGCTGCCTATTGTGGACTAAGGTCCAGAGCTAATTTATCCACCAAATAATTAATGTTCTCATATTCGTAAAGCTCAGGGATTCCAGCCGCAACCATGAGAGAAAATAAGTTGATGATAAAATGGGAATTCTTCCTAACCAAATTATAGGCGATACCACATAGTTCCACAAACTTCTTGAACTGCGGGGATTCGGTGCCTCCCATCACGTAAGCGAATTCAGTTGTAAAAAGGAAAGGTGATATTTCTCGCTTGATGTTAAACTTTTCTTTGAAATTTCCCAAAAAGTGGCCAAAGTCAATGTGGAAAAACATGCCATTTTTTGTGATCATGACATTACCCGAATGGCGGTCTCCCAAGCCGAGGATGTAACTGGCCACTAGATAAGCGACATTCGATTTCAGGAAGTTGTCTACTGCAATTTTATAATCTTCACGTTCTGGGTTGTGTTGTTTAATATATCTCTAAAATGTATCATCGGCTAAGGCACCAATCCTGCCTCCCTGCGTCACATGTATGCTCGAGGAGTTTTAAGCATTATTAACACATTCGATATAGCCAACCATATTGTCCACAGATAGAACCCGATATACGCTCATCTTGAAATCGTAGCCTTCATTCAGCCAAATCTTGTCCATTATTTTTAGTACCTGCAGGGTCAGCTGGTCTTGTCTGATATCGTCTCCGCACTTGAAGATGACTCTCTGGACTACAATTGTCCCATCAAGAAACCCACCCTTTTAACTTGTTGTTTAGGGTTGGGTTTTAGTGGCGGTGCGACTCCGAATGAGCGTGGCTGTAGAATTTTTTCGCAAAGATGTGTTATTCTTTGGCTTTTATGTTAGAGTCAAGAGTAGAGGGACTTTTTTTGAATCGAACACTTTGCATTGGCTTTCTAAGAAACCGTCATTTTTCTTTTCAGGATTCAAAGCTAAGACAAAAGGCTTCGGCATCAAAGAGGGAAATTGCGGAAGGAGATTATTCTTGAAATGAGTGTTTTTATCTTAGACCTTCCCTTTCATATTGACAATCTGCTCTGAAGCAGTGACAAGGACGAGGTTCACTTTGATCTGATCAGTGAATTCCCGTCGAATCCTTGACAACAGCACGTAGCTTTCAAGCACAAGCGCATAACGCTAAAACTCGAAATGCTTGTACAATTGACTGCGGAGCTGCCAAAATAGTGCGTGACCGACAGAATATGGGCTGAGGATAGCACGCTATAGGAGAAGCTAGGCCAAGGGAGAATGGTGGTTAAATTCCACCGCTAGGCATTGGACAAGCTGAAGCATCAGAAGGACCACCTCGTCATCAGGCATCTTGATCATTCGCTAAACTGCATAAAAACGAATAGCCTCGTCAACAGTCCTGCATGATAGCAGAGTCAATGCTTCTTTTGGGTTCAGAGGTTACCAGTTATCTCGAGCCCGAATCGCCTGTGCTACCTGCTTGGGATCGGTCCAGTCTACAGAATATACAAAATTCACAAACTTATCCGGCATTTTATTATAATGCTTCTTACACGCTCGCAAAACGTGTTTGTCTTTTTCAGAATATTTGATCATTTATAAAGGTTGTGCTCGAAGCAGCTGATCGAGCTTGGAGAGTTCCTCAGTAGATGTGGTAACAGCGTGATTGTTTAACGGATTATAGTCTTTGTGGTTGAGTTCCTTTAATGATTCCAGGTCTTACAAACTCCACTCGACTGGATGTTTAAATTTTGGAAGCTCGATGCTTACAGTCGATAGGGGAAAAGAATATGTACCTATTTCAGTGTAGTTTCCAATGCAACCAGAAACCCGTAAGTCAGGTGAGTTCATCGGCCATACACTCATCTCCTTGACTCCACAATTGAGAAACCCTTTGTCGTCGAACACAGGGATCGAGGCGAAACCAACGTCCGTTCCTTATACCCTGTCTTTATTTAGGATTCGGATGATAAAGTACAATTTAGATTATAAGGGAACCTTAGATAAACAAATCCACTAGAAGCTCTGGTCTATGGCGACGCTGCATGCGAGAGGCATGGCAACGGACTGGGTCTCTTGGAGGACTTGATCACCATACGTGAAGAGTACCTTCACACATATGTAGTGGGGAGTGAAAGATGTGATTCCTGCTCTTTTAAGTTGACTAAACAAGGTAGAGTTATATTAGAAGTGAGTTGTGAAAGTGGACGCCTTCTCAATGTTGATCACATCCACTTTGTAGCTCGGGTGATGCTGGAATACACGTAATGTTTCATCCACGGCCAACAGCCTCAGTTTATATGGATAATAACATTCACCCGAGAGGATCTTGGTGGGATTCACAGTTATTATGTGCTTCTTAAGATCGGATTTTCGGGATTACATGGTGGCGATTGCGGTTTATTTCAGCATGAATCGAGGGCGAGTATATGGCTGGTAAATTTCAAGTAGTCGAAGCTTAGTCTGGATGTTTTCGAGCTTGATGCTTTGGTAAAGTGGATTTTTCTTCTTGACAGTCATATATTCGACGTACTCGAGACTGTATTATCTGCGATAGCTCTATTGAAGCTTAATCTTTTTTATGGTCTCCTCAGTCAAGGCGACAGGAGGGTACCAGAGGAGCACTTCCTCGTCTTGCAAAATTTTCCAGTCAATTTCACTATAAATACCTCGATTTACCTCTATCCGGTCTCTAAAAAATACAGCTTTGCAGAATGTTGTATCTTACTAGATTTTTCGTTAGCACAGCACCAACTTGACATTTTCCCTTGCTCTTAGACACTTTCTGACATAAACATAGTTCATCACAGGTGTGTTTCCATACAAATAATCCTCGCTTCCAAGAACTTTTAGCACTAGTTTTTTGCTAGAATCAATTGGAGTCAGTTCAAGGTGTTTTTGCTGGAAAGCACACTTCAGAATCACTTTCAAGACTTATTTGACGGAGGTGACTAACTTGACAGTGCATCCGAATTAATGAGGCACTTTCATTGAATGGTTCGAGCGATAAGGGTCTTGGCTGCGGATCTGGTCGCCGTATTCGCTGAGGTTGACTATGAACTCGATCTCGCTTCGATACACTTTGTGTTAATTGCCTTTTTCATCCTCAACGATGTCTTCAGCGAGGGACTGAGGAAGGTTGTCTTCATCGACGTATGCAGGTAGTTTTAGTTTGACTATAAATAAGAGAAATGATTGGTTAGATTAGTGTAGTTACCTTCCTGAAGAAGATAATCAGGAAGCATCCTTCTCCTGAACTCCCAGATTTGCGGGGTCTCCCTGTGCTTATACTTTTCCCAAGTGACAACCTATTTTAATTATTTGATGGCGCGGGCTGCCTTTGACTGGAAGAGCCTCTCAGTCTATTATGAAAAGAACTATTAAACATGTATCTCATAGTTTTCTAGATTGAAACTATAATATAATGATGTTTCGGGATCGACACAAACTACAAAACGATAAGTATTCATCTTCTTTTTTAACTATTTTAAATTTTAACCTATTTTTTTCAATTATGTTTCACATATTATTCATCTATATTTTTTTTCAGGTGATGTGTATTTATGCATTATAAAAGCATAATAGGATAAGTTGTATCAATTCCACTCTTTTTTGTTTTATTCTGTTATTTTTTTTGTATCTAAATGTTATAAAATTGTAATAAAATCCACTCTATTACATATTTAGATCATGATATTATCTCGTTCCTAGAACAAACTCCCTTCAAATTAATGTTTTACGCAATTTATCCATTCAGGAAACACCATATCTTTGCAATTCACTATTAAGAGTCGCCTGTTTTCTATGGCTTCTGACGGATACTACTCGAGCACTCCCCAGCTTGTTCCCCTGCAAGATTCTGACCAACATCCTATCAACACATTCTTTAAAATATGTCTCAAAACTGCAGCCTCCTTGCCGAATCCTGCACAAACTGTAAATATAAGCCTACCATCTCAAATGGCCCCTCAGAATCCTTAAGTTTCCACGGCTGCAGATAGGAATAGTTTAAAGAAAAATTTTAAGAGATAAACGATTTTCAAGACTCCGACCACTAATTCTTCAATACCTATGAATCTGAATTCACCTGATTCAGCTATCAATTACACTAATAACAATAAAGTTAAAATAGCCAGCCTCAACAATAATAATACAGATAGTAAGATATCCAATGAACCCATCATGTACGATGAAGCAGTGGTACTCATCCATGTCCTCTCCGGCAAGTATCTGACTTTTATCAAGAGTTCGGAATCAGCTTTCTATACGCTCGACCTGAGCGAACATTACAGTCGGTCATGCGATTTTAAAGTCATTCCGTTGTATAAATGCCAGACGATGACTGGGAGAAAGGTGAGGCCTGATGAATAGTTGATCCTGGCGGCTGCTTTAGACGGGGTTGTTGACAAATATCTATTTGCAGTCGACGAAAGTGCAGCGAATCGACGTATCAGATCCGTCGAGACCAGTCGATAACCCTCAAACGCAAGTGATAAATTTTCAGATTTTGTTTCAGATTTCATGATGAATAAATCGACCTATCAAGCCGTGTCTTTAGTGAAAAAATTATGCGATATTGCTGGAATGCCTAATAAAGTGGAAATCCTAACTTCCAGCACCATATACCGGATCAAGAATGTACAGCTTGAGGACAAATACTTGATTTGTCGAACAGATCAATAAAACGGGTCAGCTTCTACAGGCAGCAACACCATCGACTCTGTATGTCTAGCAAACAAAGATAGTCAGGATTCAGACAGCCTGATATCACTAATGGTGTGCCAAGAAAATGGGCATCCAAACACCAACATCTAGGCTTTACGTCATTTACAAATAGTTTATATAAAATGTCACAAGCTTAAGAGGTTCATAAGTTTCGATTCAATAACAGGAAATGCCGAATTTTCACTGAATGCCACCAAAGGTTCAGAGTTTGAACTTCTTAAATATTCATCGAATAATGAAAATTGTTTGTATATGCAGATTGATTCAATCTTCAGTTTCAGACATAAACAATCGGGGAAGTATGTTGCCTTTGAATTCACTCAATCAGCCAATGAAATCCTCCTAAAGCTGAGCCCTAATTATAGCCTCAAAGACACGCTACAGATGGAGAACATTCCCCAAAATCAACTCGCCCAAACTCTCATGTTTACTCAGGCTAAGATCTTTATTGAACTCATGCAAAAAGCCATAGTTCAAGAATCTGCTGATGACAGTCAACTGGTGGCAAGGCTAAAAATTTTCAAGACCATCCTTGAAGACTTCATCGGTTTCATTTTCAAGTTCTCCAAAGAAGAAGGACAACTAAAAAAATATCTTCAGGATTTTTTCCTTTTGGAAGCAATGCCGCAGCCGATGACCGAAGATCAGGACAGCTTCTCCTCCTCAAAGATTTTGCACTTGCTCATTCGAATATTGCATCTATTAAGTAGGCAAGCTCGCAAGAGATACACAAACTAGAAAGAATAATTTTTGAAGGCTGATCAGAAAAGATAGAAGAGAAAACAGTCGCTTCAAGCATCTTCAGTAAATATCGATGTGGACCAGCGAAGGTTGAGATATATTGGCCTCACAGGAGACCAAGCAGAACTTGCGTAGGTCTAAGACTGCGTGATCCGCTACATTAATGTGTTGCTTGCTGGCATGTGCATGCGAAACTCTGCCAACAGTGAAATATTTGTGAAGAACATCCGAACCATTACTGAAAATATCGATATGGATTTGGGGGGAGTGGAGTGCCTTATCCAGATCTTTAGGGATAACAGATAGCTCATCAAACTCCTTGGCAGGCCGATTACCGAAGAGAATGTTGGGACATCGCATGTGGAGAACATCCTCAAGTACGTCACTTAAGTTTTACCAAAAATCTACAATAGAAACCTCCACGGGATGGGTTTGCTTGCCAAGATTTTGCAATTCCTCCGCAGCATCAGTGTTATAAATTCCGGAAACGAGCCTCTCCGCCTCAATCAGTCCCTCGTTGGTGAATTGTTCCGTTCCCATCGACTTTAATAAATTCTCTTCTTTCGTCTCGAATCTATTGAGGATGAAATTATAGCTGGGAACTGGCATAGCAATGAAGCCAATATAGAATTATCTGAACTCTATTTCAAGAAAAGCAAATATCCTATAGAAATAAGTCTCTTAGAAGAACAACTTGGCTTGTATGCGGATCTCTGTGCCGGGAGAAACTATGTTAACATCAACTATTTCGCAGCCAAGATCCCATATCAGGCAGTGCTGCGGTACATGAACCGCCAAATATAAGGGAGACTCAAAAATATCATGTTGTCACTATTTGTCAGGTTGTATCTTGATATCGCGCCCAGAAAGGAACACACGTTTTCCAAAGTCATTTGTTTATCGGCAGGTAGAAGGGACAGGAAAATCAGCAAGTAAAACTTTTCAGATAGCATTGAGCTCAGCCATAGGTTGTTAAATAAATAAATAGAGTTGGAGAGCCGGAAGGGAGGCTTTGTCACTCTCGATCTAGGTGAGATGAAGACATTGCTGCTTAAGGAGACTACCAGCCAAATTGAGAAGGGCGACTTTTCTCCATCATTTGCGATGGCTCTGGAGGTACTTGGTAAGTTTATTGTGTTCGATATGTTGACGGAGTCCTAAGAAATCCAACTTCGAAGGATTTTGGAATTGTTCATGGTTTCACCGACAATCTAAGACCCGAATCGAGAGACAATGTATATTGGAATTACTAGCATCCTGCAGGAACTTGAACTCAGGGACATTGAAGACAAACTCCTATTTCTTGTTGAAGCCTTCCAGAGAGGATTGAAGAAGGTAGAACTCAGCGATATTCTGAGCAAGGTAGTAAGCATTCCAAATATGGCAAATTCTAACCTTAATCCAGGAAACACCACTTCTTATGGCCACAGTTAACTGTTCATCAAAAACCTATTTCTGAAATGTAGGGAGATGAGTCGTAACAGTACTCTAGTCAGACGTATTAGCGTGCTCATTCAGCTCAAAACCCGACCCAAGTTAACATTACTCTAGAGACTGCGCTCAACAATCGTTATGCAGGACCCTGAGGTTATCCGGCTTTTCAACAATTACAAGGACAAACTATTGCCTGACTTATGCTCATCTCTTTAAGACTTCAGCCTCGCTATGGTCTCCGTTTCTGATAAACTCAGCGATTCTGTTCGGAGGGTGTGCTCGGCCATTGGTGATATCTCAGCGGGCCTTGTGGAAGTTGGTAGTTAAATGATTCGAGAAGTCGGCTTCCAAGCTACTATCGTGGTTTTTCTAACAGGAGCTTGTAAGTAATTATAAAGGCAGCAAAACAGCCCCCAACTTAAGGAAATTTAAAAGGTTTTTAAATCATGCTTTTCCTTGCTCATCGAGTTCTCACAAGGTCAACCGTAAGAACTATTGCTCATCAAGATGCACTTTTCGTAATTACGGAGATATCTTTGGCTGGCGGATTTCGGGCAGGCCAAACTGTTCCTGGGACTAGCTCGCGACGAAAGCTTAAAGTGGGAGCTCCAAGAAAGAATAATAGAATCTGCTCTGGCGGGTTTGGCCAAAAGCCCTAACATTTATCTCGTGCAAGCAATCCTCGAATATACTACAAGGCAAGGTAGTCCTAATAAAGACTTTGCTTAGCAGTTTACAAAAAGCCTCTTAACCGACTAAATTCTATTTCTATCAATGACTTACCTGACTAAGAAAGGAAGGGGCTACGAATTGAACCCTGACCTCTTACTTTATTATACCCAGCTTTTTAAACTGTTTAACACTCTGCTGGCTTCACTCACAGAAAAGAAGTTTTTCAAAGTCCTTCTCTCTAAATACTTATCGGCAGAAATTCTATTTCGTGGACTGCAGCTCAACGACATATTTGAAGAGAGAAAGGGACAGGCCATTATAGTCAGACTTTTTCAACGGGAGCTCATCGTCCTCGTGACGACGATTTTGATAGGCGACCCGAGGCTTAAAACTGATTGCGCCGAACTAGTATCGGTGTTCTTGCAGAAGAACAGGCTTAAAGTGCATCTTTATAGTGTAGAAGCAGATAACAGCAAGAATCATTTGCTTTATGATTTTATGGCAAACAAATCCACCGAGACCATCCAGATGTTCAGCCATACAGAAGGGTTCGAATTGGCTGTAGATGCCAAAAATGAACATTTCCTGAAAAACTTCAACTTCACCCATTATTTGCTGATGGAGTTGGCTCCGTTTCTCGGCAGACTTCTCAACATATTCCTTGAAGACTCCTTCGCTGCGACCACTGCTGCCATTTTACTGCAACAGAAGGAATTCACAATTATATCTGATTCAATACTCAACACCCTCAAAGAGATACTTTACTAGCACCTTACCAAAGGATAGTTCTAGAAGTATCAAATGGCCTATCTTCAGGCAATATCCACCTGTGAGCAGATCTTCAGAACTAAATTTAAGCTTCAGTTTCAACTAAAGAAAGACGAAGCAAAACTGGAAGCAGTATCCGAATAAGCAGTTGAAGAGATAGACGGAGTAATCGAAGACGTAAGGATCGTAAATGTACTGAAGAGCTGGCAATATGCCAGAACATCCTCGGAAAAGACTCTCCAGAAGACTATCATGGATATGCTGCAGAGTGCACAAATACAATCCGACATCAAGAAGGAGTAATCCACTCTGAAGACAACACTGGATAGCTGTATTTCGGGATTCGAGATCAAGACGGATATTTTGGGAATTTTGGCGAGATGCTGTGCGGAACAGTTCGAGACATCCGAACTAGAAAAAACCACAGAGCGTGATGAGACCAAAGTACTCATGATTTTAATAGGGACTATACTTCAAAGCCACAGTAGTCAGCGAAAGTCTTTGCAGTAGTACCTATCAGCATCAACCAAAGTCGTCTAGTATTCGCTAAGGTACGTAACCAGAAACAAGTTTCCAGACCGCAACATGATTCGAGTTGTGGCCAAACTTTACATCGACCTACTGAGCAATGGATAGGATTTGGTCAGCGCTCAAGTCCAGATCGGATTTAAATAGGCCCTTGAATCCATTCCGGGTAGCAACAACTTCTTCGGCATGATCGCGGACATTCTGCGCGAAGAGCGCAACATATTCACAAGTCTAGCGACTTCAAAACTTTCTAGAGCGTTGATGGAGTTGCCTCTCGGCTGTGAAATCGACCCCCTGAACTTCAACGCCTCTTTGGTATACAAATTATTAAGCATGCTCTGCCAAGGCCCCAACTTAGCAACTAAACTTTACTTCGCGTCCCAAAGGGATATCCTCGCAGAACTCGTCGAGACCTGCCGCAGCTATGTCAAGAATAGTCTGTACTTTAACGAGGGGAAACCCTTCCTCCCGTTTTTGACCGAGAAATGCTTGTGTGAGGCCTTAGATACCATCTACCACTTTATCAGCTACCAGCCAGACGCGAACATAAGCATAGTTTCAGAAAAGCATATCGGCGCAATATTTAACTCCATACTTAACATGAACGACTCCTTTTCTGCAATAGAAAATGCCCACAAAGTAACACCTCTCCAAAATATCGAGTACCTCCAGCGATAGACCTCTTTTCAGGAGGGACGCACGTACCTTCGCTACATTTCCGAGATTACCAAAAACACCAACAAGGCTTACGGGGAACTCGATGGCCCCTGGGGCATTCTATTGCCTGCGGGAACCAATTTTCTGGCTCCGAAAAAGTGTGTGGTTCGGATTTTCGAGGAACTCATGTGTCTTCAATCAGATACAATGTTTTTGACCACTATGAAATATGTCTCGGAAGCGACTATCAGAAAGAATATTTACGACTTGTACTAAAAATATTTGTTCGTCTACAACGAGTATGAGGTGTTTGCTTTTGACCCGAGAAAGACCTCAGATCCCTTCTCTAGTACCAAAAAGTCACTTATAGAATCAGTCGAGCAAAGTATAATCCTCCAGGCTGGCTTCACCTTAGTCTATAGTCTCGCCAAACTCGAGACTGGCAAAAACAACCTCGACCTTCAGAACAAGATAGAGAAAGCGAAGATCAAGACAAAAAATTTAAGTTCACCTTTCAGTCAAGGCTGGAGTTTTTTCAAGGGACTTGGTATTCTGTTAATGAACTCTATGAAATCTTGTTGCGGCTATACTAAACACTTCAACCGATAATTGAGATCGAAGACTTATGCTGAGGGTGTGGATATTGCTATTGACTTCTTCCTAGAGCACAGTGGACGTATCGAGATCCGTAGAGACTCTGAATACTACACCATCAACTTCCCTGTGCTTCCAGAATGCTCGCGCAACTCCAACCTCGAAGAAAGTTATCTAAATAATTTAGATTTAGGAAGCATACAGAGCAAGTCAGAAGCTATTATGACCGAGGCTTAACGCTTCCAACTCAATTACGAAAACTAGGAGAAATATCGACGGAGATATCACAACTTCCCTTTCATCAATTTACTTCTTACGCACGTCGACTTCTTCAAAAATATCAGCTTCCTTATCACAATCATTCTTAACGGAAACATCCTCCTTGATACCAGCGATAATCTTGACACTGTGAAATTCGACCCAAAGGATTCGTTCTTCAACAGAGTGATGGTTGTTCAGCTTACGATTTCTTATACACTTCTACTCTTTTTCATTCTAAAAGAGATGCCATTGATTCTTCTTCAAACATCTCGCTCCATCGCCAAGCGTCAGCAAGAATATGGAAGCAATTTCAACACTTACCCAAAGATCTTCCAGTGGGGGATCTGGCTCTCTATGATTCTTCTCGAACCTACTTTGTTTTATTATATGACTTACACTACCTTTGCTACTGTCGCATTCTTCCAACGCATCTTCATAGCTGTGCTCTTGCTGGATATTTTTATCAGAATACCTTTGCTCCGACGTATCCTTATGTCCATATGGAAGCCCAGGGTTGAGTTACTCCTCGCCATTGTTGCATTCGTGCTCGTCGAATACCTTTTCACAATATTGTTATACTATAATTTCCGAAGTTAGACCTACGGAATGTGCAATACACTTCAAGACTGCTTCTATTTCGTATTTTTCGTCACTTACAAAACGGTCGGAGGTTTCGCTGGATATATCTTTTAATATCTGTTGGATGGAAAAATCGATTTCCATATCACTGCTTTTGCAATATTCGAGCAAATCTATATCGTGTTTATCTTTATAATATTTTTCGCAGTGCTCGTCGGGATAATCATCGACAATTTCTCCATCGTCAGGGCTGAGCAAGAAGAGATGAAGCACAACTTGCACAACTACTGTCTGGTTTGCGGGGCTTCGAAGACTACGATTAAGACCAATTTCAGTAAACATGTTGGTAGCTAGCATAAGCTTTGGAACTATTTCGCTTTCTATCATTACGCTGGAAAGAAACCTCGAAACTCTCGAACAGAACTAGAATTGTATTTCGTGGATTGTTGGGATAAAAAATCATTGGCGTGGTTGCCAGTGGTTCAGAATCAATGAAAAAAATATATTTTTTTATTTATTTAATATTTAGCTTTGATATATATATTTTTTTTAAATCAATTTTATGGCATACCATATTTAATATAATGCTATTTTTTATATTTTATAATTGATTTTATAGGAACTTAAAACATATAAAAATAATATTTTTCAAAAATGTAACAAAAAAATCAGGACATACCGAGGATTGAACTCGGATTATTGGATTCAAAGTCCAATGTGCTAACCGTTACACCATACGTCCTTCCTATTTTCTTCCACCCTTATTTCTTAGTTATCTTTTATGTTCAATCCGACACATAGACCTTTTGACCAAAAATAAAAATATACATATAAAAACCTAAAGATCACTTTTTCATTAAATAAAAAAACCTTCCATTTTTTGAGAATCATACTAGGCAGTATTAAGAATAATTATTAATTTATTCATAAAAGAATAATGTAAGTTTTTTTTGTGCAAAACGAATGCATTTATTTTTTAAAATACACATCCGAAATTAACTCTCGTAAGAGCACAATCAAAGGTTAAGTATTTCAATTTAACAGCCAGACAATCTTTATAGTTCCCGTGGCCGCATATGCAGACATAATTGATCCCTCGGATATTTCCTTTATATCCCCCAGAGTGGAGTTGGTGAACATGGCAAGCATCTCGGCTTTGGCCTTGGCATTTCTACAAGCCCTTTTTAGCGATCTATTTAGTATCCTGGTTTTTACTGAGTTATCAAACTCACTATTAAAATATGTAATTCCAGTAATATTAGCGAGGTCGTCAAAGACTTTCCCCATCACCGTGTTGTTGGCGTCCAAGTTTCGGATGGTCACAGTTAGCATCTGTGTGGCTGAGATCCCGTGGCCAATAGAATCTCCGCTGGCAAAGTTATCTACTGGGGTGAAGTTGATCTGAGAACTTATGATGTCAGAAGAATAAATAGAGTCATTGACCAGAATATTTATGATGGTTTGGCTTTTATTGGAGAGCTGTTCGATGGCTAGTTGGCTGGTAGTGTTGGTTTCATTCAGATTAATGATAATAGTCGCCATATCGGCCTCGAAAAGTTCAGTTGCCGTCCCAATAACAGTGACAATTTTATCTGAAGGACAACAATTTTGGGATTTGTTCATTTAAATTCTGTTCATTTAAGTTGTGTTGCATTATTGTGATGAGGCAACAACAATTATGAATGCTAGAAACAGCAAACCGTCTAGTTTCATCGAATTAAAGATGTAATGTTCGGGTTGAAAAAAGTATTTTTTAAATAAATATTTTTGATAGGAACTTATGAAATAAATATGGAAAAACAAGGGAGGCTTTTTAACGTTTTTATAGTATATTTTTCTTCGAATTTCCTTTATCCAATTTTGGATCGTTTGTTATTAGAACCAATCATTTACTGAACCCGTTTCGAAATAGTTTTATTTCAGTAACATTGTATCCATTTATAATGAATATAAAAAATATTAGATAGTTATTGTGTTGATTGCACACTCGCTTTCTATGAATACGTCTATAGACAATTTTCAACAGATAATAGTCCAAAACTTTTTTATGCCAAGAACTTTCCTGATGTTATGTAAAATAATATTATTATTATTTTTACATAGTCTACTCTATTTTATATAACATAAAAGTTAGGAATATTATCTTCGTTGCATTTTTTTAGTATTTTCAATATAAATAGATACTACTGAATACTACTCAATAAATAATATCTATAGTGATAGATATATCTTTTAATAATATGTATAAAAAAGTAAAAAAAAAAATGTAACTAATTTTTATAAATCATAATTTATTTCAGTTTGATCATTTTCAGTATTTAAAAAATATAAAATTCATGAAATAGGAAAAATTATTTATTTTTATTTAATCTAATATATCATTATATATAAAGAATGTATAATTCATATTACCATAAAAAATTCACCAAGACAACAGGCAATATCGATCGGATAGTGTTCCTCATCTTCTGACAAATGTGTACCTTTTGTTTAATGTGTTTTTATTAGCATCTACAAAATCACCGAGCAATTACCACATATTCTATTCGTCAGGATACCCATCTACTCTTGGACCTGCTAACAGTTGCTCCGAGGGAAACAGTTTATCAAGTGTGAGTTTGAAAGCATCGTCCACCATTCTGGGGATCAGCTGCCCAAGGAGCGGACTGCTTTCCTATAAGCAAGGATTCGTATTGACCTCGATAAGCCAAGTCTTTAACCTTTAGTCGATGAGGAAATCGTAGCCAAATATTTCGAAGCAGTGTTTTCTGTTTCTTGGGTTGATCTTCCGTTTAATGGAACACATCGAAATCCATATCGACTATTTAATTTTTTTTACGATCCGTTCTCTGAACTGATGATAACCATGTTTAGTTACTAGGATGTTTTCAAATTGGTTGAAGGAGAGCTGGTTTCCGAATTCGTATTTCTCGTATTTGTCACTGTATTTTTGGATTGCGTTGTTGGTTAGATGAATGTACATGTTTTATAAATTCTAAGTGGTATAGTCCTCGCAGCTTGTTCGGATGTAGCCTTATTGGAAAAAATACACCTCTAGGTTGTGGGTAAGTAATGCCCAGACTCGAATGTCAAACTTGCGGTTCATGATGAGGAGGGGTCGCTCAATATATTTTTGGACCACGAAAGAATGGGATCGAATAGTGGAAGAACTTGGAGTTGGCTGCTGCTTTTATTTGTTTGAGACAGCAAGAGGCGTGAGAACTGGATGTGGTTGTGTATGTTTGGTAGATGATGGGGTAGAGTTCTACACTAGTGAAGTGTTTATTCCTTAAGGAAACGTTGATGTTGTCATTGAATCTATTTTGCCAGTTGTTAGGCCAATCGGTTACGAAGCCGTCATATCGGAGTGGGTTGCTAAAGCTTATTATTTATCAAGCTCGTCCTCAATCGGATTTTCGCCCTCTTCAAGTTTCTTATTCGATGCTGGAATCTTTTCTTCGTGGCCTTCAGCATACTCATTGATCAGTTTTTCTAGCTCGTTGAGCGTGGTAAATATATGAATACCCCGTCCCCTGTTGAGAAAAGTCGGTTTCAACAGCCACATGTAATTACTTTCGTGCGAAAAGAAAGTAGGATTCACCGAAGGTCGGCAGTAGAAATTACCTTGACACCGTTTTTACTGCTTTGAATGTATAAAACTATAATAAGGAGCTTTGGGAATCTGGAGATAGGTTTTTTGTTCACTTTGGGGGGTGATAGGCTTGCCATTTTTTATGGGCAGGTTGTGATTAAAAAACTTAACGAACGAATTAATCGTGAGATCGATGGTCTCTTCAGAAAGGTCGAATATGAAGGTTGTAGGAGTGATGTCGAAAGCGTTGAGTTTATTGCTTTCGCAAAAATTTATAAGGTTCTTCACAAGGTATTGCTTGTTTGTGATTTATCGGTGGCATTCGAAGTGATTAAAGCAAGCTGTCACTTTATTGAGGAGATGAAATTTGGTTCCGAAGGAGGACTGACACCACTTGAAATGCACGGGTTGGATTTCGGTTGTTTCGACCCAGATCTTACGACGATCCAATACTCTTTTGACGAGTTAGTGGTTGTTTCCTTTCCCAAGATTATAATACTGTAGTAAATAATATATATATTTATAGAGTATTAAATATATGAATTAAACAATTAATTATTTTCGATCAGAGTTAATAAGGATTTGTGTAATATATTTTAGTTATACCTTTGTGCCAGGTTCATATGGTAATACTTATTTTATCACGCTGTTTGTGTTATCTCCTTCGATTTTTCGTATCTGAAATATGATATTATCTTATTATTTAACATGTGGTTGTATATTGTTTTGTGTATTGATAATGGGCGATATACATTAAAATTCCGGCGACTGCGAATAACAGAGTTTGCTTTATCTGAATTACTAGAAAGCCTTTTGTCAGTTGATTTATGTTGGGGTTTGCTTTTCGACGTAATTGAGAAGACATCTTTATATATTGGTTTCAATTATGGTAGTAAATATAGTTTAGAGATTGAAAAAAATCGAGGGAAAGAGGAAGGCTAAAAAATAATATGATCAAACTGATTTTTATTTGTTTACTGAATCTTTATTGTGCTGTTGCCACCGATATTGATCGATTTTCGAGTCTTTACATAACTTTATAGATATTTTTGTGTTTTGAAAAAATAGGGTCTGTGTCGATAAGAATAGAAATATTGAAGTATTGGAAGTTATATAATGTTTTTTTTTCAAGGAGGTCAATACTTAATAATTTTTAAAATTTAATTTTATGTATTTATTCATCCAAATAATAATAAATTATAATAAAATACTTTTGATCTTTAAAAAAAGGATATAATTTAACAAAATTTTGAGACAGATCTATTAATACATTGAAATATTAGGTAAACAACTAGAAAGTTGTTTATTGATAAGATATTAGATCGATATTCCTGATGACTTGGAACGGGATTATCAGCAGCATACA
>JAHDVE020008987.1:0-53117 GCA_022606495.2 Halesus radiatus
TACCAACACAATATTATTAGAATAGAATGATTATTTTTTATTGGCTTACTTTGAGAAACGACATTCAAGCATTGGTCATATTTTTTTTAGGATGTCTCGCAAGAAAATAAATAGACACATTATTTCCAAGCAATTTTTTATTATTATTTTCAAGAGCCAATTTAATATATTGTTCCGAAATAAAATTAAATTTGATATTATAAGTTCTTATTTCTGAATATATATTTGTATTATTATTATTATAAAAAACTAATGTAATCAATATATTCCAAACAGAAATCGTATCGTAACAGTGAAAAAAGTTAATATTATAATAATCAGCTTTTTTTGGCAGTGTATATATATTACTATGGATATTAACTGTCTACTTTTTCCCTCACGATCTAATGTTAGTCTTACCCCCATCAAAGTACAAAGCATCAATTTCATCTCATACAAATCCAATACCACCAATCTAACTAATAATTTCCATTCCATCTTCCTCAGAAACATATATTACTACTCCCAAAGACACCAAACCAAACACATATCTATTATGATCACTATCTCATGGCAGCTGGTTTGATTAACGAGATAGTGGGTTCGGGTAGCCCAGTCGAACTCACCACACGGTCCAATAATTCCAATGAAGAATCCATGCCTTCAGCATCCCGACCTCTCAAACCCCATGAAACTGGCTCTTTGTTAAGTCGGAAATCCACCCAAACAATAATTAATACTTATCGAAATAGTACAAATCCAAAATAATCGGGATCATCGGTGGCGACAATACAGACACTCCAAGAGCAGTCGGGAGCCGGCTGCACAGGAGGACAATGCACGAATAACAATAACCTCGGAAGTCCGCGAGTGGCAGGGTATGTCCCATGCATATATTTGGAAGGGGGAAGAAAAACCATAATTTATTTCCACGGCAATGCTGAGGATCTCTCGACCACGATGGAGTTTGTTAATTACATCCACCGGTATTCAGGATACTCAATTCTCGCAGTCGAATTCTAGGGTTACTCAGTCTATGAAGGAAAAGCCAGCTCTGAAAGTATCGAGAAAGACTCACTTATCATAGTGGAGTATTTACTGAAGCTCGGCTATAATCTCAATGAGTTGACAGTTATGGGTCGATCTATCGGGTCTGGACCGGCAATATATATATCCACGCACTATAAAATGGCTTCATTAGTGCTCGTCTCTCCTTTTACCTCCATCTGCGATCTTATTCGGGACAAATATGGCTCGGTGGCCGCACTGCTTGTTCGGGAACGGTTTATCAACAAATAAAGGATATTGGAGAACACGAGTCCGACTCTAATCATCCACGGCATGCAAGATAGCGTGGTCCCTGAATCACATTCGGTGCGACTGCAGCAAAATTGTCGAGGGTTTTGTAAATTGAAATTAGTAGAAAATATGACCCACAGCGAATTCGATTTTCAGGATGATTTACTTTTGCCTTTGCTTGATTTTTTCAAATCTATATCTTTTTGATGTTGTGGTACTGGACTACAGTTTTTTCTTCTTCTGCTTTCTTGAAAAAATACAAATATATTAAATCATAGAGAAATAGAAAATAACCATAATATATATGTATTAAACATATAATTTAGTAACAGATTCTTGAGTTACCAATACAACAATCGCATCATCCATGGCTTGAGAGAACACAAAAATGATTGAAAACTATAATCAGTACAATGGCATATATTCTATTTAATACCATAAATCGTGAGTTGTCAAATTTAAATAATGATTTTCTTTAATATATAGCACTTTTTTTTGTGGACTTTATCAAAAAAAATAATGATCGGATCACTGCTTCTTTTTGGGGGCATCTTTCTTGGCGGGGGCTCCCTTGACAGCAGGCTTCCTTCTCAAGAGCGAACCGAGTCTCTTTCTTAGGACCATGACCTTGAATCTCTCGAAGTCGTTGAGAGCGGCTCTCTTGGCTCTGGTTTCGTAAAGCTTTCCCAATGAGCTCTTGTTGAATTTGTCCTGGACGTTTTCTTTAGCAATTATTTTTCTCACGGCTCCAGTTCTGGCGCCTCTGCCGACGGGGGCGGTGAGCTTGGTGAGCTGGAGTCTCCTGATTGGGATGACTTGCCTGGGGATGTTTTCACCATCGACTAAGACTCGGTTTTCGTTGACGATATCAACAATGACTGCGAGTTGGCCTTCTTGGGATCCGTAGTTGATTCTGGCGACTCTTCCGACTTCAATAAATTTAATGAATGGCTGCAATATAGTATATAATTTAAGATGAGATAAGTATGGGTGAGATATGTATTTGTTACCATTTTGTGAGTGTTGTGAGATAATGGTTAATATTTATTATTATTATTATTATTATTAATAATTATTTTATTATATTATTATTTATAATATTCTCAATTATCTTATAATTATTGTGCTGTAAATATTAATATTATTGTTATCTTGGATTATTAATTGATTATTCTTATTGTTTAATAGACCACTAAAAAAATCAGACATTAAGTAATCAAACTACAAATTATTCGACAGTATCGATTGCTTAAAACAAATATTTGTTGTTTTCCTCACCAAAATATAGATTCATCATGATAATGGCCATAAATAATGTTATGTTATGGGGAATATAAATATTGTGTATTCAGATTTAAATAATCGCTATCGAAAACGACATAAAACAAAACAATATAGCTTTTTTTATCTTTGTTTCTCATGATTTGTAGGTGGTGGGTCTGTTAGCCTTGAAAATAGTTCTGTATCTCTTCTGGCTTGGTCTCGAGATGTGCTTGACCACGGGGAATCTGACCTTGTTGCTTCTGTACAACAGTGACTTGGGTCTTCTGATGTCCGATCTCTTGGTCAGAAGACTGGTCCTGACGACGTGGATGGTATCGTGGTTAGCTCTGTGGTTGCCGCTCATCTCCATGTACAGCTGGCTGATAGCTCCGTTAACGGACACGTCTCTGAACTCTTTGTACATGTTGTGCTGGCCAGTACGGGATTGGTACTTAAGCACGACACCATAAGTCTTAACTGATCCAGTTCTCTTCTCATGAATCTATATTTATTTAAAATTGATAAAAAATTGTTGAATATTAGAGAATATAAAAATATGGAATACCTCGTGGACAGAGAGGATCTGGCCTTGTGCGCTCTTGAGCTTTTGTTGTCTTCTCATGTGGTACCAGAACTTGGACTTCGCGATGACGGTGTTTTTAGCGAAGACCCTCAGTGCCAAGACCTTGGGGTTAGGGTCTTCTTTGCTGGGGTTTCTCCTTCCGAAGACGATGTATTGTCGAATCTGGGATGAGTTATTTAGTGAAACGGATGATACTATACCTTCATTTGGAGGCTGGAGTCGGTTGGGTCCTGAGCAGATTTCTTTGTAATCTTCACCATAGAAATAATAATAAGTAAATAAAAGAAAAAAATATTTTATTATTATTATTAATATAATAATTTAATATAAATTTAATTTATATAACAGATTGCCAAAAAATAGAAATTAGTTAGCCAATATTACATTTGTGTTTTTTTTACATGTTTTTAATTTTTTAATATCAACTAAATAAGTTCAAAAATGATTATGTATTTTTTAACCTTGTTCGCCTGAACTGGGAAAAATGTCAAGTTCCGTAGAAAATATAGATTAAAAAAATCAACTAAAAAATGGGTGGAAATGAAGAAAATAAAATATATTGTTGTTAAAGTCATAAAACTTTAATTATTCAGAACAAAACTCTGTCTCATATTGTTTAGAGTCTTTCTATTTCTTCATTAGACAAAAAGTTTTCTATCTAAACTAGACAAACAGATTGCGAACGCCTGAATTGGACTTAATGGATGTTTAACCTCCATCAAAAATTAGGTTTCGCTCTGTTTTCCGAAGATCAAGTATTCTCTTTTTGATTCGCTATCAACAAGGATAAAATTTTTAACTGAAGGCTGCTTGACCTTTCCTTGAAAGTCGAGGATGAATACCTGTTCTTTTTCATCGAATGTCGGGGCTTTATTGATCATAATATTGACTTTGGACCTTTCTTTCTCTTCCAGCTACTTCAAAATATTTGTGTTCTCCAAAGGCCTTACAATGATCGCTTTATTATTTCTGGTGTCGACCTTCGGCAACACTACTTCCATCTTCCGAGGTCCATTCATCCCGAACATATTAAACTCATAATTAATTAACGCGAGGTGCCTCCTCGAAGATTCGAGCTATCTACTTTTTTAAGGATCGTTCCCATTGTCATATAAAAGCCACTCAGTACCGCCGAAATTGGCTTTGAGTTTTCCTTGGAAACTCTTATTCCTGGTCGATATGTTCTATCTACTTGTGCTGATAAGAAAGCATGAGGCTGATTTCGCAGCAAGTTTCTTGGTCGTCATCAATAACTTCCTTTCAGCAGCTGCATATACTGAATATTTTGATTGCAAATCAACGACGCTGTTCTTCTCTTTAACAATGATGCAGGTTAGGACAACTCCTGGGGGTAGTGGGTGATGGATAAACTAACTGATATCATTTACTTTAAGGATACCTCTATTACCTTGAGAGGAAGGTGACGCTGGAACCTCCTTGAGCTTGAATATGGTGTTTTCCATGTCGGGGATCGCTACCTGATCAGCTTACTCGGCCTCACTAACTTGATCATCATCTTCATTTTAGTCTTACTAACCTGAAGAATGCGCAGCAGGTCTCCGTTTACCTTTTTCTAACATGGGCGAGATAGGAGAATTGGGAGAGCCTCCCGAAGAACTATTATTCATAATCTGTTCATTCCGAAAACCATTAGTTTTCTTGAACATATTGTCCGGGGAGTAGGCTGGTGGAAATTCACTACTGCTTTTGCTTTCGTCATCCTTACCTTCAAATTTATTTGAAAATGAATCGAATATATTTGCTTATTTCTTCATCTCTTGCTAGCTCTAGAATTTATATCCACCTATTCCTATTTAGGATTCTCTATCTAACTGCTATGCCTCATATTTTTGGATGGTTTAGCCACGATATTGTTATTATTAGTATAAATACTCCTCTTACTTTGGTACGTAGGGCGAGATGTCCATCCTAACTGGCTTAAGATTAAATACTGACTCTTTATTTGAAATCTCTTCCATATGACTTTTTGTTTCAGTTGCTTAATTAGCCTGTTGAATCGAGGTTTCATCAAGCTAAATATCTCCATCATCAAAGATGTACACTTCTTGGGCAAGGTTTTCTTCGCCTTCCATATTTTTGAATTTTTATTTTTTGGTTTCAAAGAATTCGGGCAACCGATTCAGGATATTTATATGTTTATAAATAGGGTGATAATATTATATGAAAAAATCGTGATAGATTAAGTTTATTTTTTTTGAGGTTGAATTTGATTCGACTATAAGCATATATTATTTAGTAGACACCTATTATTTACGATATAATTAAATGGATCAAAATATAACAATCTATTTTTTTTAAAGAACACAAGCTAGTGAAATTAGTATATTCACAAATGATGTAATTGTCTATTATTAATAATGTATGAACCATATTCCTGAATTGATTTTCTCCTAAAATAAAAATATCTAGATCATCTATCAAGAATTTGTTTTTATCGTTTCTTTTTATATAGAAATAATCTCGAAAATATATAGTTAATATCAATTAATCGTTGCATTAGTATTACCAGCCTTCTTGCTCGAACTTTGCACTTCGAGACGAAACTTGGCCACTTCGTAAAATGCCACACCAGAGAATTTCCTCTTCAAATTCTTGGAAGAGATGTTAGTTTGCGAACTCTCCAGCAACTGGCACAACTCCTTCACGCAGGATTTTAGCTCACATTCCTAATATCCCGTAGCGGCGACGAGGCAGTCAGGCCAAGGCATTTGGGGCTTCCGGCAGACCTTGTTTAAAAAATATATGGTGGACGCAGCTTGAAGGCTTGGTTTGTTCTTCTGAGTCTTGATGTCGAAGAGCGCCAGTTCGAGAATATATCTGCCGAGAACGAAATACTTGCCTTCAATGCCACTGATCTGGCAGAATGCTTCGTAAAATCTGAAGCTGGAGTCCATGATTAAGTTAAAGTTGAGAAGCTGTAATATTTGGGACTCCATTTCTAAGAACTATTCTCGACTGAAGGCTTTTGCGCACAAAGTTATCATCTCCGACAATTCAGGTACTTCATAAGTTTCCTCATATTTAGCAGCCATAAAGAAGGCACTCGCTCCGACTAGCTGGAGTCGAGCTCTCGATACTTCTTTCTTGGCGAGATACCTGTCAATAATTGACACCGTTAGAAACAGAGTATGGGGGAACATCTTGAACCTCAGGTGGACATCCACCAGCCAGTCCAGCAGAACACATCGCATGCTCTCATTCAGATCCTTCTGGTGGACGAGGCAGGTATGTGTCCGCTCAAGTTTTGACTCCTCCTGTTGCATGAAGCGAATATTGGCTTCGAAGTAATCTGGTACCTGTTGCACATCTATGAGCTCTTTACCTTGCTGTTGGAGCATAGAGGCTGACTCTGACACCTTGCAGAAGTATTCTTATTTCTTTACATGATTTCTGATAGTCGTATCTATCGGTCTCTGTGTTACGTTGCCCGCCATGATCGCCATGCCATTGTTGGTCGCAAGGGTAGGCTTGCAGAAGTCATGGCTAATGCCTCGGTCCTTCTTGGCGTGGAGACTTAGTCTCGGGATCTATTTTCGAGAAAGTGGAAGCTGAGGCGGTTCGATGACATTGGTGATCTATTTTCCGAAAACCCTCTTAAATTTATTAAGATTGAGGATATTCGAGGTGTTCTATTTATGTTTTGATTCGAAGGACATAAAGATATTCTTTGAGAGTGAGTTCACAACGATAAAAATGTTTTTTATGTTTTTTGGCAAAGGTCTACTCTAATAACTTTTGGAGATTAACAAAATATAGTTAAAAGTAATAATTAATTTGAGGAGGCTATAATAATAAAGCAAAAATAGTTAATAACAAACTGCCAAATTTTAACGAATTGTTAACAAAATTAATAATAATAGGCACATAAAAAAATGATGCTAATGATGTTTAAAAATTTTATTCCATATTACTAAAATAATTATTTATGTTTTTTGAATTTAATAATTCAATACATTCATCTCAAGGCCTTCTTATTATTTAAAAATGGGTATATCATGTGGTATATCTGCATTTTATGAACAATAATGTGTTTATTAAAAAAATATAAAAACTCATAAGAAAATCCTTATCTTTCCCCATTCATTTCTTTATACAAACAAACGATATTCCAGTTTTTCATGAATTTATATAAACAGAGTCAATATGTTAATTAACAACAGTCAACTAATAACATGAATCAACATTTCCTTTTTTTTCTGATTTTTAATGTAAAAAAAAACAATTGAAGAATTGTAGGGGTTAAATCCATTCTATGTTCTCATTTCAATATCATAAAATATAAAAAAGTAAAATAATTAAATAGAGAGATATATAAAAAACTTATAAACAAAATAAGATGCAGTCATTAATAAAAATCTCGAAAAATATAAGCACGTTATTCTCTGCACCAAGATATTACTACTACATCCATGAAGAAAATAGTGACAGAAAAATCAACATCCCGAGAGATCCACTCTCTTTTTAAAATCCAAAAGGCATCCGCAAATCAACTCCCCAGAGATTCGCCTTGCCAGAGAGCAAGCGCATCCAGAGAATCATCTCCGAAAAGAAGTTTAGGATCTTTAGAGACAGGATGATCGGTACGAGCAAGCAAACTGTCTAGCATGAAGAGGTAGATTAGCTTTGGGGCGTGCCTGATGCACAACGCCCAAAACATTATTATCAAGTCATGTCTAATACATCACTTTTTTCTGTCGCTCCGAGTAGCAGAGAAGGCCGAGTCAAATACATTCCACCTTTTTTCCAATACAATTCTGCTTTGGTAAAAGACATTGACTTTGTCAATATCGCCCAGTACTCACCAACTCACCTCATTAATATCGCTTTGTGGATGAGACATAGTTTAAATACTGATCGTGAGAAATGGTATAAAATTGAAAGTAGACTCGAAAAACATTTGCATTATCTGAACACAGATGAACTTATTAAATTGAAATGGAGTTTTTCAGGACCTCCAAAGTTCGGCACTATTGAGACCCACCACAAACTCAATGATCTCATTATGGGCGACTTCGAGTCAATGAACACCAATCAACTATTGGCTGCCTATTGCTCGTTTTGCTACGAAAGAAGTGTCGACAATCAAAGGAAGTTTATTAAGAGACTTTCCGAGAAGCCAAAGTTCCTCCACGATATTAATGAGTCCGCAGAATCAGTCCTGAATGCCATGACTTCGTTCTCTCAATATAGAATTCCAATTCAGAAGAAAAGATTGGAAGACCGGACTCACAACGAGGCCAGGGTCAACGCTCAGAATTTCCTGAACCAGTTGGCTTTCGAAAAATTCATTCCTACATTTACTTCTTAACAAACCCTGCAATTCTTGAGAAATCTCCACACTCTAAAGGTGATCGGATATAAGCATCTTCTGTTGATGATCGACTTTAGGATTAGGAACGGAGGTCTGTTAGAAGAATTTAAGATTGAAGAAATTCCCGACCTCATATTTCTACTAAGCAAGGTGGAGGACGGAGAGGGTTTCATCAAATACGAAACATTTGATAAGCTGAAGCACGTGTTGGTGGCCAATTGGGACTCCTACAGTGACTACAAGAAGGTTAAGAGTTTATATTGTTTTTGGAACATTCAGAAATGGTCCGAAGATCTCAAATAACTCTATTTAGCTGTGCCGATCACCCCTGACATCAACATTCTGTACTATTTCAGCCAGATCTAATTGTTAGATTCGACTGGTCGATAAAGCTTGATAGTAAAAAAGCTGGCTGAAGTCGAAACTATCCCACTTCCTTATTACTATAAAATTAAGCAGTTCGTCATCCAGGTTTAGCAACTCCACGGACAAACCTGGGACCTACAGCCTATTTTTGACAAGTTGAAAAATACCGAGTACCACTTCGATTGCTCAAGAAGCAAAAGGAATATAGTCAGCGATTCAAGATTTACAGAGTTAGGAAAGTTTCTCTCGCTGCACCGAGGTGAGCACAAATGGCAGCCTCTCGTGCAAGTTGAGAACGTTTAGATGGTTCAATTTGCTTATTAATATTTAAAGATATCAGTGGACTTTATTCCAGATCGGGAGCTTCTGCCTGAAGGGGTGAAAGGTTTGAAAAAGGGGTACTAGGCACGACTGAAGACTCTCAAGAATTGTAGGTGGCATCCGTTAGCGATTAGTTGGAATTCATTCCTTGATTTACCTGTGCTCAGTCGGTACGGCTGGCTAAAGAAGATAATGGCCGAATCGATTGAGATCCAGACTAAGCAATTGGCAGCTGAAGAACCACTTGAAAGAGAACGTATTGCTGGGATGGCACTCGCTAAAATGTTCGACCAGTATGCACCTGAAGACGTTGAAGATTTTGCGAAAGCAAAGCAACTTGATAAATATCGATATGGATATGTGCCTTCTGCCGAAGTAAAACGACAAGAAAAGATTAAACTACCCAAAGGACCACGCCGAGCTGATTGACATCAAATAAAATATGTAAAAAAAATAAATAAAACTCTATAAAAGAAAACATATTACAGAAATATAATTGGAAAAAAAAAATAATAAGATAAGTTACTGTTTGTTAACAGATTAAAAATTAAAAATTAATTATCAATCGATTCAAAATAATATAATTAGCTATAGATTTATATTTATGAGCCAGAAGATGTTTTCGACAGGCATTATGGTTGCGAAGTCTAAATTGACTCTCGACCTGTAAGCAACTAACCAGCGCCTCCAATCGTAATTCAATTAACTTATGATCGCCAACCAGTGCCTAATCCATAAGTAAAACACTCTGGACAAGTATATTGCCGCAGCTACCAACGAAGACAACCTCATCGAAATCGCCAGCATGACCAACGTCAGGACTCTCCGATAACTTACTCATACACAGGCAAGTCTCAACTAAATTTTGACCCAGCTCAAAAACGATTGTGAGATGGAACAAAATGGATTGAGGTCCCTCCAGACAATCCTCGAAAGCAAAAATAATTAATTAGTAAACGCATAGCTATTTGAGAAGAGATTGACCAAATAAATAGAAGCCACGAAGAAAGCAGGCAATTAACCCAATCGAACCCTAAACACACAGCAAAAAATTATAGCTCGGTCCTAGAAATAGGTGCAAATCTTGAAGAATAGCGTTGCAAGCAAATAAAAATTCATTGCAGTTTTGGAGAAGAAGAAGAATAGTGTCTGCACAGAAAGTTAGGAGAACAATCTGAAAAAAGCTAATAAGCCCAACCCCAACATAAAGATAGATTTTGATTAAGTGATAAAGAGTGTCGACACAATCAAGCATCAGCAAATGAAAGATTTCTAGAAGCTAGTCAGGACAAAAAATGCATTGATGCTCAAAAACAGCCACAAGAAGTTATGATGGCTATGTATCGTCGACATAAATTGCTATCCTTCTGTTTTTTGTATTTGTTTATGCACTGATTCCCAATAGATACTGATACTTTTATTGATAATTTTTTATAATATACAAAGAAGGAAAGATATTGTTATAAAATGAATAATAATAACATTAATCCCTTAAGTTAAAGTTTAATCACATACTCTGAGGAAATCCTACGTTCCTAACGAGAAAACTCAACAGATGATCCATCGAGTATCAGTGCGCAAAAACTCTCCAGACGGCTTCAAACGATAAAAGGGATAAGCTTTGTTTTATGTCTGGCGACTGTGGCTTTCTCTGTTCTGATTTCCTTGTCTCGTACCCAATGTAATATCCTTCGAAACCAACTCGTGTACTCAGATTCCTAGTTGGATAACCTAAGGACCAAGTACTAAAGAGGCCTCCTCTACAAAAACATTAATTTGACCTGTTTCCACTTGAATAACTTTGAGTTACATCAAGTTATAAAGTCCAGAGAAAGTTCTCGAAAGAGTTTGAGTCCTTCAATCGTGGAGATAATTGACTTATCTAATAACAATCTGGTTGAGATAAAGAACTTGAACTTAACTGATCCCATCAAATAATTATATTTTGCCAATAATCCGAACCTTACTTCACTAACTCGCTGCTAACTAGCTATATAATAATTTGACCTCGAAAGCATTCACCAGATACAAATATTAACAAACAATCACTTTTCAAACCTCAAAAGATTGGTTCTCGAAGGTATACATTTTAAAAAAAACTACTTTTTCTTCTAAAAACTACGTTCTACTGGCTCTTATAAAATTAGTTTATCATTTTTCTACTTTTTCTATTATATAGGCGGTGCTTTAACTATGTTGGGTTCCAATACATTCGATTCTATTTAATAGTTTTCTCTGAAATAAAATCATCTTGCTTATGTCTTCGATAATTATGTCCCCAATATCGACAAAATAACCATCGAATAGTCCAACAGCCCGAGTCTCTTATTTCGAGGCTTTCCCAACTTGAAGCATCTTATTCTGGACTTGTAGTCAGTAAAAACATTGCAGCTCCAAAATGTTTATTACCAACCATAGCTATGGAAAACCCCAGTCTTGGATAATTTAATATTCAAGAATGTTTCCTTTATGGGAATTATACCAGTGAATACACCTGAAATCAGAGTGATAACTATTCTTGACTCGGCTTTCAACGCTTTAGACTTAACTAATGCCGGTACGGTGTCTATAAGTAACAAAATAATTTAACAAACTTTTTACCAACATCCCTCTAAATTTATTAGCTAGATCAAGTGTTATGAACCTGGTTTTTACTTCCTCATCAATTGAATGTCTAGAGTATTTCTCAGTTGGCAAGTCATTAATCAACTTGAATATTTAAGGACTTACATTTAAAAAGCTTGTACTATTTCAACTTATTTATTGTGTTGGGAAAATTGATCTTGAGGGAGGGATCTTTCCCGAGATAGTGTCTATTTTAATAGAGAGCACGTTAATAACTTCATTGGCGAAACTGTCAGCTCCTAAATTGTAGAGTTTGCAAATAGGTACTTCAAAAATACAACAGTATCTCATATGAATTACTTCATTTTTCGAAAGACTCATAGTCAATGTTTCTCTGACTCAACAATCTGGATATGCGTTCGATAGTGCTATTAATGTTATAATATAGCTGAATCATATATCAAGCTTTTATGGGAACTCATTTGCTAAAGCATTTCTCATTAAGCTTGCCAACAATTAAATCAGTTCGATTTTTGATAACAACTTTTCCTCGGCTAACTTTATCGATCTTAGTAAAAAAATAAAAAAAATATATTAATACTAAAAATTGATGCCATCATCCATAATTACTATTTTTTTTATTTTCTAGGCGATAATTTGCTGAAAGATGCGGCAATCAAACAATTTATTGACCAGAATACGCTCGATGCACAGTTATTCGAGTCTCTGATTTTGACAGGAAATCCAATTGTGGACCAAATCGACCTCTAACTATATATTAAAGCAAAGTTCCCCAAACTTAAAATATTATTTTGATATTTTTTTATTCTAATTGCAAAAAATTATTAATATTGAAATTGCGTATATTCTAAAAAAACATAAATTCTCTTGACTATTCTGACAAAATAAACAAAGAAACAATGGCATTTTATATTAGATTGGTTCTGTTAATAAATTTAACAAGTATAACATTCTCTTTTTTTTTATTCCCGTCAAAATGCTCAATCTAAATCTTCTAAAAAAGGCACATGAGCAGACGCAATTAATCAATCGGAGTCCAGTCAAAGGCCAGGAAGGAATCAACTATCGCCAAAAACTATTTGCAACCTTTACAGCCGAAGGGATGACTCCTCCGCCTTTTTCCAAGATCGAAATTGCAACTCCCCATTTAATGAGCGGAACCCCAGTGCACAAGGCAATCAAAGTAGCCAGAGCAGACCAGCAGATTGCAAACATCAATGCGACTCTGAGCAGCTACAATAATCGCAACGACAGCAGAGTTAGAGACAAAATCAAGGCCAAAATCTACACCTGTTTTAATAATTATTATAGCACGAACATCACTAACAGCGTTCAGGCTGAAGATATACAAAAGAACACTATGAATTCTAACTCTCAAAGTAACAACTATTCCAGCAGCAGCAACAACAGCAATGATTACAATCTGTTGAATCATAAAAATGTCTATATTTCAAAATCTCACAATCTCGGCAGCAACAGTCCAAATAAACCGAAGACAGCGCACATAAGATAGCACTAATAGCCACATACAGCGAGTTTGAAGAACACAGACAGGATATTTTCTAGTAGGCATCAGCAACATCATCACAAGCTCCATAGCTTCATAAAATAGTAAATATTAATGTCGAGGGTTCAACATTTGCAGCAGCTGCAATATTAGCAACAAAAACAAAAACACAAATCGCCAGCAACAATGTTAGAAGCTACAGCGATATAGTTTCAAATAAAAAAATAAGATGTTGGAACTTCTGGCTTTAGCACTGACCAACAAATCACTTTGGTCAATACTACCGCCTCGCAAATCAAAGTTCCTGTCAACCTCAATAATTTCATCGTGACATTGGACAGCGACATCAAAAAAACAGTTAATATATCGACTAGAATCAATAGTAATAGCGGTGAATGTTTTCTTAACCAGGCATTATTAACGGCCTCGACTCGAAGCAATTTATTTATGGCACGCCCATCCAGCGTGAGAAAAGAGCGGCCCTTCGTAGTCAGTACATCGACAGCCCCTACGTTCGATAATAGTGGTTCGGATCAAGCTGCGAACAATAAGGCTGACCTCAAATCAATGACTTCCCAAAGAAACTACATCCGATCATTCATACCTCCAGCGAAGGTCAGTGCTTTTTCCTATATGGTGATGGAGGTGCCGAGCAACATAATTCATATCAGTTGGAACAGTCAGACGTGCCTAGAAATTGCGAGTCTCACGAAAATCATGACTTGCTATGTTATTTTGAAACTGATGCAGTGCCCAACCGACATAGATCTGGCATCCAATCGTCCTTCCAGCTCTCAGTTTAGCTAATTTTTGAAGACTCCTATCCTGATCGGGAACATCGAGACCAACATTACAGGAACATCTGCAGAACTCGAAAAGGGCTATTTCTACACTCTCGAAAATCTCATTTATGGGTTGATGCTGCCCAGTGGGAACGATGCGAGTCTCGCTTTAGCAGTGTGGGGAGGGAAGTATATTCATAACCAGGGTAAGCTCAACTCTGTTCTTCAAAGGGATTAAAATCCATTGAAGAAACGGGAAGCAATAGCTATTTTCATTGATAGAATGAACTAAACAGCCGAAATCCTTGGCATGAAGAGGACCAAATACTCAAATCCCCACGGACTGTCAAATCCCGAAAACAAATCTACAGCTCAGGATCTCTGCATTCTCTGCCAGAAAGCAATGGAATTTCCCTAGTTCAGAAAGATTGTCGCTAGTAAGGACTACAGCGGAACTGCCTTCAACCAAGATAAAAGCCAATCCATCCCAATCGAGTGGACCAACACGCATAAACTCCTCAAGAAGCAAGAATATAAAGGAATCAAGACCGGGATGACCACAACGGCAGGAGCCTGTCTTGCCAGCTATGTCGAAATATCTGGAAGGCTGTTCCTGATTATCGTTCTCAAATGTAAAAAACAGGAGCGTCGCTTCAAATAAACAGAAATTCTAAAACGATGGCTAATGAAGAAGTAAGGCCTCGTCCTAAAAAATAGTTCAGGAAAAAATAGCAAAGCTCAAGATGGAATGAGCCGAAATCATACCAGCCAAGGACTCACGCAAGGAGACGAAGAAAATTTTTCAGAGGATCTATCATCGGAAGGAGAATATGCTGAAGATGAAGATACCGAATCAAAATATATACATCGCCGTTCTTAGGATATAAATGGTCTGAACAACAGCAAGAATCTGGAATCCTTTCCTAAACATCTTTCAAAATGATTATACTAATATTATAATGTTTAAATTAATAAGTTCTCTCTAATTCTAAGCAACTAGCATTTAAAAAAAAATATATTATAGTACTTATATGATATCACAGATAAAATTAAAATTAATACAAAACAATAAATTAATAATTTATGATGTGACACATTAGGAGAATATAAAAATCCTATAAGATCCAAATTTTAAAAATCAAACATGAAAAAACATCATTCATAAATGAGGATCCACAGGAGAACTAAGTCACTCACAGATCCAATTCCCACGGAGACTGTCAAGCTTCCTCCGATCAACCAACTTCTACAAAAGAAACACGCACTCGCCTCCCAGTTTCATGTTGACCTACCCGAATTTACTAATAAACTTACTTTAAGACTCAACATCCTCTCGAAACCCCCTGATCCTCCACCCCCGCCACCTCGTCGAGGTCTAAAATATCGCCATATCTATACCCCAGAACGGGTTCATACTATCATTACATAATTTTTATCTTTCCAGACATAGCTTTCTGCTTTGTCATAAATGCATAAAAATAGAATCCGCCAAAGCCTCCCACCGATGCTTTTTAATTAATACTTAATTCGGATACTCGACAAGAGTCAGACCAGATAGTCGCTTCTGCGACGGCTTGAAGATGATTATGAGCTGATGCGAGATTTCAATATCATTACAGACTTTTGCCAAAAGTATCTCACATAGAATTTAAAGTAAATCTTGGAAAGTAGGATTCGAAGTTTGAGAGGCGTGAGGCTGAAGTTCGGCGAAGGGTTAGAGGAAAGGATTGAGGAGGTGTAGAAAATAACTGGCAAATTGGAGTATGTAAATGATTTCACTCGAAATGTCTCTCGACTGATCAATGGTACTGTTCACAACCTGCAGTCAGCTTTAGTTTACGATCGTTGATTATTTTTATAAATATACATATATATTTTAATTTCAAAACCTAACAGTCGAGAAATTATATATATATCCGGGCCTCGATCACCCGTCATCGTGGAGGCATAACATATTGAATTTATACTATATTATTATTATATTCACTCATGACATTCTGTAGGTACGAGGCAACTATGACAAGAGGAGGAGGAGGCATGACTGAATTTTTGAATTATTGAATTTTTGAATTTTTGAATTTATGGATGGATGAGTGGGAACATCGCAGACAAGTCAGGGACTAGACTCCTAACGGATTGCCCATTGACATTGATCGGCAGTAGTACCAGGGAAACGGAACACAAACACTGATATTATAACCTTATTTATACTCCGAAAGGAGATCAGGACATACCACATATAAATATTAATTTATCCAAAAAAGTGTCTTTTCATTAATATTTTTTTTTAGTCTGCATACATATTAGATGTTTTACTTTGTCATATGTCTTAGTTTATAGCAATAATATTGAATGTGCAAACAGTTTATGATTTATGACTATTTTTACATTAATATGGCTTTATATAAAAAGTTAAATTTAGGTAGCGTCGAAATTCTTAGATTCAATTTTTATTTATAGTCTTTCATAAGGGGAAAAAACTTTAATGTCTTATTTTTCCCTTTGACCAAGGCTAAATCAATATTTTTTAATATATTTTTTAATATATTTTTTAATATATTTTTTTAATTATATTCTATTTTTAAGCAAGACATAGTGGTTTTATACCCAAACAGTATATTAAAATATATTAAATGCAGAGAATCGCGAACCTCTTGGGTATGGCGTCCACGAACCAACAACCCGTCCCGAATAAGCCCGTCGAGACAAAAAAAGAAGCATCACTTCCAGCTTACTTCGCATAAGAAGTCTTAAACCTAGAACTGGAAGTATAATCGAACTCTCAAATCGATATCGAAGTGATAAATCGACTCATCGAACTCTATTCGATGGCAGTGGAATACTACTAAGCCCAGAAAAGCAATAGATATCTAATTTTCAAAAACAAAATTGTCAAGCTCCTCGTAAAGCCCACTATCAACCGAGTCATGGAGAACGCCAGTAAGGATCCCATTTTCGATGAAGAGAACCAAAGTGGCGGGAACATCAACTTCGCTGGGCAAATGGAGGCCTAGCAGATCAAATAGGAACTTTAGCACAATTTGTATTATGCCCTGCAAAATGCCGAAGGTGATATGCGAACACTGTTAATGAACGCCCATGATCGATACGATAATATGGCGAAGCTGATTGGCAAAAATTTATAAAAACAGGAACGGCAGCTGTAGAACCGGCTAAGAAAGAGAAGAGGTTTCCAAAAAATTGAAATAGGACCGAGTAGAGAATCGACTGAAGTGGACATTAGAGAGGAGTTTATCCAAGCAAGCGGACTACCCGACCCTATTTTTAACGATTAAGACGAATTTTAGAAAGAAATCTGTAATTTTCTTTCTTCTTCGATGAGTGTGGCAGCCCAGGACATATCGGTGTTGGAACAGGAAAATGCTGTTGTTGTTGCACAACAATCTTAAGGACCACAAGCAAACTCACCTTCCAAATAGGAAACTAATCAATACAATATTGAAGGAGCGATGATGGATTCTAATAAAGATAAAGTTGACACTGTCAAAAAACAGCTGCCTCCTCCCTCCTAGCTGTCGGAGGCTGAAATCATGAGGCAGGCAGAGGAGGCGAGGAAGAAGAAATAGTAGAAAAGGAGATTAAGGAAAAAGATATTGACTCTCAAATAAAATCAGCAAGAGGAGTTGGCACCGAGCTAATATATTATTCCCTTTTGATCTGTACATACTGTGGCATAATAGACTCTCCGTCTCGAGGCAGCTTTTGCCTTTTTAATTTAAATGCAATAATCATTCACTTCTCCTAATATCAATGTATAAATAAGATTGGTAGTTATTTGTTTATAATAAAGTAATTAACTCCTACAAAAAAATATAATTATCAAAATTTTCTCCAAAACGGACTTATTTATCTACTGATATATATATACGTGCATTTCAAGTAGTTCTCCTATTAACAAATTATAAAAAATGGTTAATTTAAGCTTTGATTTTTGAAAAAATCCAAGTTCTTTAACCTTTGTTGATTTGTTTATATAAGTAATATAAATTATGAATATAATAATTTATATCTGAAAATTATTAAATATATATTTTTTCAATTAAATTATTACAATATTGTCTGTATATAAAAAAATTAGATATTTATCTATAACATCAAATTATGAACAAATTACTCAAACTCCCATCACGCCATACGTTCACTTCACTTCGTGTGTTAGTAGAAAAACGAGATACCATTATCAAGGAGTAAGACAGCACCCAGTTTGATCTGTTCTGCTCCAAATTATTCAAGGTTCACCTCTTCGATGAAATGTCCAAGAGGCACCAGACCAAAACTCTCAACAAAATCCGTGAGATCGCTTTGTTAAATTCCAACCCCATCAAATAAATCCTGCGCTACTTTCACGTCAGATGCAAGAGAGGTTTTGACGACGATCTGCTCGCTCATATAGTCACAACCCTTGGTAAGACCTATGCATCTCTGCTGCAGGACAAACACACAAATCGAAGCCATGAAGCTGTAATATTCAAAATTAATAAAGACAATCCTTCTTCATTTTTTATTAAGGAGTTTGTTTGTAGATTCATGAAATATTCTTCTGTGACTAATTCATCAATTTAATCCAAGAAATAAAGTACGGGCTGAAAAGAGGTATTTTTTTCACCAACAAGAACCTCGCATTGGTACTGTAAGGACTCTCGGATCTTGGATATGTCGATGCAGAGCTTATAGATCTTGTGTTAGATAAAGTAAAAATTATTGCGATTTAACTTTGTTTTTTTTAAATATGTTATACAGTTATATTGGAAATTGACAAAAAACGATGAAAAGTTTGAGCCATTGGAAGGCAAGCCCTTTCAAGCAGAGAAACTCAGGTACTATTCTGATGGAAAGATCTTGGATAAACAAAAGCTACTTGAAAACACTGCGTTCAATTCCCTTATTAACCAGATTTTGTTCAAATCCAACCACAACGCGTGGAAAGCCCAGTCCACAGCGAACCTCAAGGCCCAAGTCGACGAGATCTTCTCCAATTAAGAGGATAAATAGACCGGCGAACTTTTCAAATCACTGAGCGAACGATTGTAATCGAACCACGAAAAGGTAATGCTTTACGCTGACTCGATTTTGAGTCTGAGAAGCTATTACCTGCAGCTCATCAGAGCCCAAGAGAAGGATAGAACTATTCTTGCAGACCCAAACCTAAATATAACTCTACTAGAATTGGAAGATAGTTTGCTTGGACTCGGCCTCATCAGTTTTGAGGAGATCAAAGAGCCGAAACTCCTTGAGGATAAAGCGCACAACATTGTGGAGTCTACCAAGATCCTCAAATCGCTCATCAACTCCATGTCTCCCGATTTCTCCACCTTTGTGGAAAGAACCATGGGCGAGGAAAAAATAGGTGGTGCCGAATTGACATCGAACTTCGACGAAGACACAAAAAATATGGGGCTGGTTCTGAAATAACTGGCCAGAATATGCGACCTGCCCTTAAAATAATATAATAATCTGGGAATCGTCGAAAACAAATGGTTCAATGATGTGGTCGATCAGAATTCACCTGACCCACGAAACTTTAATTTGGCATGCGACAGAATCTTCAAAAAAAGATACTTGACTACTATTCATCGTTTGCGATCATAAATTATTCCACTTTGTGTTACATCTGATTTTTTGCCTCTAAAGGAGAGTCTGAATGCCAACGTCTATCTTTTAGAAGCTTTAACAAAGCTGGGTTTGCACGAAGAAGCCATTGGTATCTTCAAATAAACTAAGAGGATCTAGGTCGAAAAGCTTGATCTCCAAAGTCTCTTAAGCTTTGCTAATTTTCTCAATAGCATTCAAGCCCATTACAATTACTCTGATCTAACTAGTGCTGCCTCGAAGTCCCTGGGCCAATTTGTCCAGTCTGGAGTTCTGAGCAAGGTTTCTCTTGAAAATGACGAAATTCCTTCCCACCTTATTTCCACAAGTGACTTATGTACCCTCATCAATCTCCACTATAATTATGGTGCCACGAGTTCCGAGGTCTATAGTCAATTGCTGGATTAGTTGAGACTTAGAGCCTCCAGCATGAGTAATGTACAATTATGGAAATAATCAGCTATTATAAGTGATATTCTCAATGAGACGGACTCATCTTATGCTGTATTCACTTTCCAGGAAAACAACAATCCCTTCCACCCAAACTTTTACTCGAATCCATTGCTGACAAAGTTGCATGCCAGTCTTAAAAAATATGCCGCTAACATTAACGAGCTTCCAGAATTGATAATATCTTTGGGTTACACGGATTTGAAATCTGAGACGAGTAACGGATTGTATCTCGTAGCGTCTCAATATTCTTCACTTGACGGTAAGTATATTGATGGGAATGTCCAAGCTCATCTGACTCGATTGGGGAAAAAAATCAACTCAGTGATAAGTCCACTTTCGATTAACTCTGCTCTGAACCTCAACTTGTCCAAACAACTTATTGACTTTAAATCTAAAACAGACCTCAACTCCGCTCTGCACAGCTTAGTCCTTTCTCGGGAAGAAACGCCTGTTTATAATTTCGGAAAAAACGTCCTCGAATATCTCGCAAAAATATTAACCAGCGCCCCAAAGACCTCACCCTAATCATCCTGGAGGCGAGAGCATGCTGTTCATACAATCATATCAACAATCAAGGCTATCCTTCAGCTCAACAAAATGGAGCGAACTCACATCTCCCGCAATGTTGCCATAGTTAACAGATATAAAATTGTATATGCTTTGGTGGTCCTGGAAAAACAGTTGTCACTCTTACCAGAAGATGCTACTTTTATCAGAAACCAAATTACGGACTTGATAAAACATTTAAATTTATAAAATCTGAGCATTAGCCAAAAAGAACTCCCTGTATTTGCCGGGCTAAGACAATCGATCGACTCATTAGTTCCGGAATAGCAAAACCTCAAAGAAAAGTGGGCATATGAAGTCATTGATCTAGAATTTGTTAATGACCTCGGAAGATATAACGAATACACTGCTTGGCAGGAAGAGCTGGAATAAAATCTAGGAAAACTGAACTGCTCCACAGTTACTGTCACTAATAGCACGAGTCCTTTGGTTAGAGGTTTCTTGGCCCCTGAATCACAGAATATTACTGTCATTCCGAATATCATGCCACGAATGCCCCAAGTCCCTCCCTATCCGATGAGATGGGAAAGCATTTATAAACAGGCGCCGCGATAGGAACTCGAAAAGGTGTTGACAGCTGAAAAAATAGTAAGACACTCAGTAAAAATGACGTAACACACTCAAAAAATTGTCAGACTACAGAATTTTAAACATTAACTCAAACATAAAACCATCCCGGAAATAACTGACTTAGTTCTAAAATTTGAGTTCATTGATACCCTAATTGATGAGCATTTGTCAGAAGCTCCAATAAAAAGCAAGTCCAGTGCACCCGAACTACTGGTGAGGAGATCCACAGACTACTTCGAGTACCTTGAGGACAAACCAAGATCATATCTTTCCTCGTCGCCATACTTGATGTATATCGGCAGCAAACTGCAAAGGCAGTCGATACTGCAGACCCTCTTTCAAGCCCAAAAAGAGGGGAAAGATCGAGCAAGAGTCCTTCTGGCTGAAAATAAAATTAATTATTCAGAATATCGCCAAACGATTCGCTCATTCTAAACGAAGATACTGGAAGCTCTCAAAGACCACTTCAATGAATCTCTCGGTGCTCCCCTCGCTTTGCTCTCCGAACCCAACAGAGAGTTTTTTAAGGCCAAGATCGACAAAGAGTAGTTCACTAATTTCCTGAAAACTATAAACTTCTATCAAAGACTCGAAGACCCTGATGTAATCCTCGCCAACGGAGATCTTGACAAAGCATTCAGAATCAAAAGAAGGAAAAGCGAATAAAAACTCATTAAAATACGAATTTCTTATAAACAAGCTGTCGGGCAAGCGTTGTCTGAGAAAGAACAAAAATATCTGAGCAAATGGGTTGAGGAAGAAGCTAAAGGGGTTTATAAAGCAAACGATAATTTTACTTCAAAAAGCCTTTCTTCTCTGTCTGCCCACGATTCTCAAATTCTCTCGGGATTTACTTACAGCAGACTTAACGAGGCCGAAACCATTGCACTTTCAGATTTTGTGGTAGAGTTTGCCTTATTCTTTGATACTCAATCGGTCAAACAAACCTCGATAAAACTTCTCAGCTCTCATCTCTCTTCCAAGTATAATATCCATCCTTCTTTGATTGACTTTCATATGACCAATAAGCAGTAAGCTTATCAACTCAACTTGAAATAAAAATAACAGTTTGAGACAGCCTACAAACTAGTCCCGAAAGAAATCGATGCGGTACTCAGCATTACTGAGATGGCCAAAGTGGAGGGTTATTTTAGTCGGCAAGACTACGCGAAAATATATTCAGGAGCTAAAGAAGAAGTTGTGCTTATAAACAATCTATCGACCCGATAACACCTCATCGGCGAATGGTTCAGACTGAAATAAGAAGAGTTCCAAAAGAATATCAACACACATTTAGTCAAAGACTAGAAATAAAGAGATATGTAAGAAGTGTGGATTTCTTTATTTAAGGAACCTTACAACGAAACTTCGAGTACAAAACTTCATCAGATTGTGAACCAACTTTGTGAAAGACTCTACTTGCTCACGAATAATAACAATTCTCCTGTATATACAGGTTCCTTGATTGTAAAAGTGTTGTCTCACCCCAAGTTAAATCAAATCGATAAAAATGTAAATAAATAACAATTTAGATATATTTTATATTATTTCTTTTTATTTTTTATAGAATTTATTGGGAACAATTTAACTCCTCAACTTCAAACCTCAAATAGATTCAGCTGATCTTGTGAGTAGTGTTAAGATTTTAAATAGTTCAATGACTTCAAGAGTTGAGTTGTCCGGCTGAAGATGTATTGTGTACACTATATAGATTTTGTATATAAACAAATAGAATAAAAAAAATCTATAAGAAAATATATAACATAAAGTAATTATTGTCCTAAAAAATAGAAAGATGATACATAATTTAAAACTATTTAAATATATCGATATCTATAATTTAATAAAAGACAATAAATATTTCAAGAATAAATCATAATAAATATTTAAAAAGATGAATTCTAAAGAATAAATAATAATGGTATAAAAAAAATAAACAAAGTTTAAATAAAAGAAACATGTAATATCGGTTCATTATTTTTTATCACATGGAGACTTTCTTCTTCTTCTTGGGAACTTCCACTTCAACTTCCATTTCCTCTTCGACAACTCTCTTCTTCTTGCTCTTCTTGGGAGCCTCCTCCTCGCCATCCTATTCGATCTCCATCTTCTTGGCCTTCTTCTGCTTCTTCAAGGCTTTCTTCATCTGCTTCTCAGTATCGAAATACATCGATTCGTCCCTCAGCTCATTCATCACCTCTTCCATAATATCTTCGTTGCGCTCCAGTTCTCCACCATCATTCAGATATTTCATTCGTGTCTCAACCTGGTCTTTAAGTTTGTCTCCAAATTTGCTGGTTGGCTATATTATAAAAAGTAAAATATAATAAATAGATCGAGTTATTTTTAGGTATTTTTTTTACGTTGACGAGGAAGTGGTCAAGTCTTGCAGCAATAGAGCATTTGTTGGCCACAAATCTCGAAATCTTTCCTTTATTCTTACCCATAGCACGTCCAATGAAGGAACTGTGATATAGGATACCATATTTGGGAGTGTTAGTTTTAGTTTTCAAAGCTCTGAACAAAGCTTTTTCAGCTCCTAAAATTTGGACAGTTGAAGCTGGGTATTTGGCCAAATTGACAAGCGAACCAGCGTGGGAAATAAGTTTGGCGCCGACATTTTCTCCAATGAGACTAGTTAAATTGGGAGCGACGTGCTCCATCTTATCTTTCATGTATCCCTGCATTTATTTTCTGAAATCATACAGCTTCAAAGTCCTCTCGCAAAGCTCCCTGAGGCATTGAGTATCAAACTCACTCATTTCCTGCCCCATCGAGTTGTTGGCCACTTCGATCACTCTTTGTGCAACGTCAGCATCAATCACGATTTCTTCGATCTACTCAATAGTAACATTGGCCATATTGTCCCTGTTTCCAATCAGGAGGGCTAATCTGACGTAAATGTTATTGTCGGTAACGATCTTGACAAGTTCGGGAAAGTGCCAAGAGAACCATTCCCTGATTCTCATAGATAAGGTATTCACATCCTTATCCAGTAACTCGAGAAGGCAGATCGACTGGATGATAGGCTTATCCTCTCGGTTAACGTCCAAAGCGATTTTGTTTCGGGAGAATGAATGGGACAGACCAAGCTGAGCCTTTTCCAATGTTGCCTGGGTCATCTCGGAATTCTTCAAGAAATCAATGAAGTGAGTTCTGAATCCTCTCATGAGCTCCACAATAACCTTGGAGGTGAGAGTCTCGAATCCGAAAGCTTCGGCAATGGTTCCTGCCAGTTTGTTTTCGCTGACTCCAAGTTGAACCTTTCCTTTCTTTTTGGAGGCGGGAACATTTTCGGTGAGGAAAGCTGATAGTGATTATGTGAGTTTTCCAGCAGAGGCGTTCAGACTGTTCTCCAGGGCAACATTACCTAATGCGAATGGTGTGAAAGCCTGAAAAAATATAAATAATGAGAATGGGTTATGATGAGTGGTGAATTTTTGCAATAATAAAAATATGTATATATATAATTGAAGAAAATAATAAAAAGAATAATTTACTTTAAGGTGGGCGATCTTGGAGAATTTCTAAAAGGAAGAAGTTTGTTTTTGAACTTGGTCTTCAGTAGCGTTGGCCTGATCGAACTCCTTGAGTTCGAACAGAGCCAAACCAATAGCACTTTCGAATAAAATGAAGAGAACCATTTTGAGATATGGAGAGAGTGTTTTTGCTGTTTTCGGGTTGAAAAAGTAATTAAGTTAAAAAAATAATTATTGAATTAGTATTGTTGAAAAATTAAAACAACATTTTCATATCCTTAGCTCTCTCCCTCTAAATATATATACATATAAATTTATACTGTATATATTATCTCTATGATTATATATTCATATATTATAAAAGAGAATTTAAAGTTAAATAAAACAGAATATTTCCCAAGCCGTTATGTACAATATTCATCTTGGGAGGGCGGAGAAAATAGGATTTGCAAGAATCAAAATAAGACCATTATTCAAATACACATCTCCAAAATACAAATACAATTATTCTTAATGCACTTTAAATATTATAATTTATGTGGAATATACAAATGGATTATGGATACAATATCCATCGTCGAGACGGGATTCAATCTTAAAATATTTAAAAAAAGAAATACATTTAAAAAAATATCTATCTTTAAATATTCAACCTTAACAAATATCAACAAAAAAATTATCAGTTCTTCTTGACAACTTTAACAACCTTCTTGGTGAAAGTAGCTGTCACATGAGCTCCATGAACAGTATCAGGCTTGGCGGTAGGAGTTGAAGTGGAAGCTGCGGGAGCAGGTTTTGTGGTTGTGGGTGCCTTGGCTGCTGTTGTCACATTCTTTTCGGGCTTTGTGGTTTTGGTAGCTGCAGTGGTGACAGGGGTCTTTTGAATAGTTTTTTTGGTATCTTTGCTGCCTTCAGGTTTCTTAGTTTCAGTAGGTTTTTTAGCGTCAGTAGGGTTTGCTTTCTCTACTTTCTTTTCAGCCTCTACCTTTTCTTTGATCTTAAGATCCTTTCTCTTTCTGTCTGCCCATTCGTTATATAGTTTTTGGTATTACTCGACTGCAGTCTTGGTCTTTTGCCATCTGGTGACTTTTTCTTTCTAGAACCCATAATAAATAAATCAATTTTAATAAAGATGTTAATAGGATTAAAAAAATATTTATTTTACCTTGATGAGTTTCTTTCTTCTCAATCTTGCATCAGTCACAAGTCTTTGGATTTTGGGGGCTTTTTGTCTCTGGGGAGCAGCAGCATTCTTCTTGGAGGAGAAGGTCCTTCGAATAGCATTCTTTTTAATTAGGGCAACAACGTTATCTCCTTTTTCCAAACCGTAAAGTTTTCTGATGCCAGTGACTCGTTTCGGACCCAGTCTTCTAGCTTTGGTCACGTCAGTGAGGCCTGGGATTTCTTTCTCGCCTTTCTTTACAAGGGAGAGGGAGAGGGCTCTGATGTCAGGACCCACAATGCACCCTCTTACAGATTTTCTCTTTCTTTCTCCCTTTCTTCTTGGCCTGTAACACGATGTACCCTCGGAGAGGAGCAGTCTCACTCTACCGTTGGAAAAGACTCCTTGCTTCATGGGAAAGCCGTCTTTGTCATTTCCACCACAGATCTTGAAGACATATCCTTTGAAGTCGTCGCCGAGCAGGTCTGCATCGACTTCTTGGCCGAGTCTCTTCTCAAAGAAAATACGACTATATATAATAAGATTGTTGAGAATGAATAGAGGATTTATTTGTTTATTTGTTGTTACCATTTATTATCGTCGTCGATTTAGAATGATTTTTGTGTTCCTTGAAGTGGATATGCGATGTTGAACTATAAAAAATAGAAATTGAGAATATTAGGGGTTGTTGAAGCTGTTATTTTTATGTGGGGGTTACCTTCATGCTTTTTTTGTTTGTATTGTTATAAATTATATAATATAATCTTTATATTGTATGGATAATGATATTCTATTATTATTATTTATTGGATTTATTTTTGTAAATAGTATTAATTATGTATAAATATTATTATTCAATTTAAATTGAAAAAAAGGTAAAGTCAATTTTGTTGATGTTAATTTAATAAAAAGCTTATAGATAAATATCTCAATGTAACCAAATACTTCGATAAAAAAAAAAATATTAATAACACTTTATTCACGAGAAATGATTACTAACTTATGATATATCAAATCACGAATTAAGTAGCTTTATTGATTATTGTCGACAACTACACAAAGGGTAACCTGACGGTAAAAAAATAAATATTGGATATTTAGTGTCTGTTCATAATGAATTTCATACACAGCCATATCAGCGAGCGAATATATTCTTTACCGAATCTAAATATTATCGTGACCTGAGGCGATAAGAATCTTCTACTGCTTTGTATTCCGCTTTGAATTCCGTCTCACTATTGAATTTCGTGATCGCATAGTGCAATAGAGTTTCGGGAGAATCTTTAAATCCCAATATGTTGTGCTCAGAGAATAACTTATTCCTAATGGATGTTTTATAAAAATACAATGAGGGTTTGGCATATTATGCGTATTAGAAACAATGCAAAATTACTTGAAGACAGCCATATTTTCATCAATATAGTTTTTTAATTAATCCATCTTTAGTTCTCCCTTCGCTCTTTTCTCTTCCACTCCTGCCTTCAAAAGTTCTATCTTTTTATCAAATACTTCCTGGACTATCTTTAAAACCTTTGATTTGCTTAGAATTGCCGGCACTTTCGCAGCAGGGGTTGGTTGAATCCCCAACAGCGATTTATTGTATTGTTCCTCAATGAGGCTTTTGTAAAACTGCACCTCGTCATCTTCGCTATAGAATTAATTGACTGCGGTTTCGAAATCTTCTTAGCTGATGTTGTGCTTTTGGTAAATTAATTAAATGGCTTCGAGCATGTTTTGTTGAAGCTTTCCTGTATCGTGTATAAAAATGTAAAAATATTAATATTGGCCAAAAAAAAGAATGATTGATATTAAATTTTGGCGTTTACCAGTTTGTATGGAATTCCTGACTTCTGCAGGGTCAGATTGATACTCTATGATGATATTGGAGGCCTCCTGGAATATTTTGTAGAAGTGGATATATAATGCTTGATGCAGCTCGATGTAGATTGTGATTAATTATGCTCGATCCATCGGACTTTGTGCAGGTTGCTTGATTTTCTCGTACATTTTGTACATCCCCCATGATGCTCCAACTAGCAAATAAACAAAGTAGGAATTATTTTCGATAAGTATGTTTTTTGATTTTGGTGATTTTGATTTTTTTGTACTTGCAAGCACACCGCCAATTATTGCTGCCTTCATAAAAAAATGTATCTACTGTTTAATAATTCGATTTTTAATATTATATAAAATATATATTATTTACCAATGTAATTAATATAGAAATAATTATTCTTAGTCTTTTTTTTTGATTGATATTAAAATTTAATTATGATCACTTAGTAGACATCATCCATATTATTTCATTTCCTCCCCTTTTCTTCTTTTTATTGCTGTTGTTGTGATGACTATTAGGTTGAATTTGCTAATTATTAATTTATCATCTATTGAGTGATTAAATGTTTGTTTAAAAAATTAATCTTTCTATATAATTTCCTTGATAACTTTTTAGAACTCATAGAATCCAACTTTTTGGTTTTCGAACTTCGATAGTCCGAACTTCTATTTTTTTTCTCCTTCTTCTTCCTTTTTCTTTCTTTAAAACATATTTTAGTTACTTTTTTATTTTTAATATTTTTACCCTAAATTATGAGCCAGCAGCCCCCGCTAGAATCTCACCCAAATAAGTCAGCGATCGTAGCTACACACATCCCAGATAGCATTGTGAAGACGACAACCACTCCCAGCCACGAGGAGAAACATATGCAAGCTGGTGAGTATCTCAAATCTGGTGTGTATGGTGGTCTCGATGGTCTCATAAATACATTGTCTGTTATTCTGGGTGGCGTAGGCGCTGGAAACAACAGTTATCAGATCCTCACTTTGGGAGTTTCAGTGTTGATTGGAGATGGAATCGGAATGGCTTTGGGTGACTACCTGTCATCCAAATCCGAAAATGAGTATGTGAAGGCAGAATAGGAGCGGGAGATGTGGGAAGTGAAAAACAAGTTTGAGGAATAAAAGCTGGAGATGACTGAAATATATATACAAAAAGGTTACAATGCTCAAGATTCAAAGTAATAAATAAATGAAAAATATGCAAATCATAATAACATTAACAGCTTAATATTGTTTATTATAGGCGATTATCCGAATTGATTTCCTACAACCACTAAGCATTTGTAAATATAATGATGTTGGAAGAACTCGGGCTCTCTCCTAACGAAGGATCTCCAGTTATCAATGGAATAGTCACGCTTTTCTCTTTCATCATTTTTGGAGCATTTCCACTGCTTCCTTATATCATAGAAGGAGTTATCAAGTCCCAAGTAAAAGAGAGCATCTTGTTTGGAGCGATTGTGGTAGGTGCTTTCTTTCTATTCTTCCTCGGCTTCTTGAAGGCTGCATTAATTGGAACTAACCGTTTCATATCGGGAGCGTTGTCTCTGGCTTTGGGGTCGACGGCCGTGGGGATTGGATACTTGATTGGATTGGCATTGTAATCAAAGTGAAATAAATAAATAAGCTAAATGATAAAATGTATAAATGTATGAATTTAAACAATTTTGGAATCAAAACATTAATTTCAAAGGAGTATTCAGGAACCTTTGTTATTTTTTCGAAGTTGTTGAGCTTTATCATACTCAATAGCAGATTATTAGTAGAAACCTAACAAATCCAACGTATAGCCGAGATTATTATGATAGTCTGGATCGATCGGATTATTTTGAATGGCCTACTTGAACGATTTCACTGCTTCTTCATATTTTCTGACTTTGATCAAGGCGTTCCCCATATTAAAATACGCATCCGAATACGAAGCATTTATGGAGACAGTTTTCTGATAAGCCTAAATCGCTTATGCATAAAGTCCTATCTTTGCAAGAGAAGATCCCATATAAAAATAGGAGGAGAATTCAGTCGGTAACAGCTTAGTTGCTTGTCGATACATTTCTGCGGCACGCGCGAACTGTTGAAAATTATAAAATGAGTTCGCAAGATTGTAGCAAATGGCGTGGTTTAAAGGATTGAGATTGGCAGCATTTTCATAAGCTTTCACTGCTTCATAGTTTCTTTCGAGCTTCACCAGACAGTTCCCCATGTTATAATAAGCATCGGAATCGTTGGGATTCAACCTGAGGGCTTATTGATAAACTTCGACTGCCGTGCTAAAGTCGCCTAGTTTTGTTAAGGAGAGCCCTAAATGGAAGTATATTTCAGAGTTGGATGGATCGAGTTTAATCCCTTGAAGAAAGGCTGAAACGGCTTGCTGGTAGTCTCCTTGTGCGTGAAGCTCGAACCCTGCTTTGAGAAAGGAGTGTGAGTTCAGGCCAAAGCTATCTGCGGAATCAAGAGTATCATCCCTCTATAAAATGTGGGTGCTGTTCGTGTAAGTTGGTAATACAACTTTTATGATCGATAAAATGATTGGAATCCAAATTTTATTATGAAATACAACCATATTTATGACTTTTTATTTTTCTGAATATTTAATGATATGTTAAAAATCTTATTTGTAGCGTGCTACATTTTTGCGATATCCAGTAAGTAGTCGGTAGATTTGGATAATAAAATAGATTTAATGAAAAAATTGTTGAAATATGAGAACCCTCCCATTTATTCAATCGGGAGAAACATCGAGTTTCCAAAGATGTTTTCCTTGTGGAATCCCTAAGCGTCCTGTAATTTTATTGGCTCCACATAGTACAAAGAAGTTCGAAATAAATGCATCATTAGGTTATAAATACAAGTCCTCATCGTAAGACGACCTGATTCCCCAGGCTTTATCCTTTTTCACCAGTTGCCAAATCTGGAGACTGCGCAGATTAGCCGGAAATAGCTATTTGGAAGTGATGACTGTCTAGTTTTCAGCCGTCAAATAGGAGCGAGTGAATTTGTGCATGATATACCACCCGTCTTCCCTCGCTCTTTCAAGAATCCACTCATCAGCATCAGACCTCTTCCTGGTGGTGTCTCCATTATTGCCGAAGCTGCCCATGTACTCCTCGGATTTGGCGTTGAGGAGGGTGGATTCGTAAACAACCAGAAAATCTTTTATAAATACATGTAAGTAAGGAAGCTACATTTTGTCCTTCGATATGATACTCTTGAGGAATAGCGCTAGATCCTGAGTGACTAGTTATTATATTTTAGTATTATATCCATTCTTAAAGGCATCTGCATGGACGATGTCAACAACCCTATCCAGTGACCGGATTAATTGTTCAATATTATTATTTCCGAAGGGCAGTTTTTTGGTGTGTTGAGTGACTGGCCTCCGCAGGTAATTTTGAAAATTAGTGATTTGACGGACCTTCTCAGGTTTCATAGAAAAGTCCACAACGCTGCTGAGGAGCTGAAAGCAAAATGATTCAGAGCTGTAAAAACCTTCAAAAATCCTATTGAACTTTTCGATAACTGGCAAATAATACTCATTAGTCTGCCAATTGGCTAATATTAAGTTAATAGCTTCGATAAGTTTGTCCATATTGGCGTCCGGTTGATATCCGCTTGTTTCGAAAGCACTCGCCAGCAGCCCTGTAGCAGAGAATTTATTCTGGTTTGTCTTAAGAGTTTTCTAGGATATGAGCTGCATTGTTTGGAGTGTTGCGTTCAGACTCTGATGAAATCTAGTGATGTACTTATGGATGCATGGTTGGGAGATTGCCAAGTGCTTGATGCTATCGTGGATTTTTTCGGCTGGGTATAACGTAGAAGGGAATGGTTTGATTACCCTGGAGCTGCTCTGCTTGCTGCTACAAACCGATGCCGAGAGGGGATTCTGGAATGCATTAAGGTTATTCCTTGATGTTTTGAGGACATTTTAGTCGCCAATCACAAGAAAACCATTTTAGGGACACTCCACTTTATTTTTAAGTAATTTTAGCTAAGTACATATGGTGTTGCTATCAAACTTGGATATGCTTTTACTCTTTGTCTTTGCAAACGCATCAGACATCACAACTTATAATCTCTTATAAACTTCATCTTTGCCTGGTGTTGTTCGGGGTGATATAGTTTTGTTAATTCTTTGAAGAATCGATGTGAAGTCTGCGATTACTTTGCTGATAAATTAGCCACACAAAAAGGATCTTAACGGTTTTACCCCTTCACTATTTTTTAGCATCAATAAATCATAAGATTTTTGGGCTTCTCCTAAAGCGTCATTCAGCATCTGTTCCTTATAGTAGATGAAGGCTTTTCGAAGGTAAGCCAGAGGGTCTTCGGGAAACATCACAATCACTCGATCGTAGAATTCAACGGCGTCTCTCAACCTACCTTCTTATTAATTTATTTGCCCTTTTAAATACAACGCTTGAGCATTGTTCGGGTCCATACTCAGAGAATGATCCACATCAATGATGCTTTGTTTGAGGTTGTTAAAACAGAAATAGGCTTGAGCTCTAACGAGGGTTCCTTCTGCGGACAAATTATCTATTTTGCAAGATTGTTCGGCATAAGTCAGGGCTTCCTAATAATCTCCAATTTCAAGAGACACTTAACTGCAGCCTCGCAACAGCCTGGCATTCTTTTTCGAGAAGTTTAAAGCTACCTCGATGTTGACCCTTGCTTCTTCTGGCTTTTACAGTTTAACTAAAGTTTTGGCTTTGGCTAAGTATAAACCTGCATTCTCCTTAATGGCGAGTGCCTTGTTATAGTTTTAAAGTGCGTCTTTGTAATTATTCATATGATAGTATATATCTCCTTTATTATGGAAAGCCCTCCCGTGGTTCGGGTTCAAAGATAGCACTTGTTCAAATGTATTCAGTGCGTCTTTTAAATGGTTGGTCTCTAGTTGGAGCGAGCCCTTTAGTATGTAAGCATCGATTTCCGAAGGATCTAACTCAATTGCGTTGTCGTAATCATGAAGGGCCTCGGAAAACATTGCCAACTCTACCTTTGTATTAGCAAGTCCTATGTTGGCTTTGTAGCTCTTGGGATTAAGGAGTTTGGCTCTTTCAAAGGAAATAAGGGCATCTTTGAACATGCCTAGGTTGAATTGTACGAATCCTTTCTCCAGAAAAGCGTCAAACAGACTGGGGTCGAGACTGATCGCATTATTGAAGTGATCTAGAGCTTCATTTGGACGTTTCTCGAGGGATGCTAGACAACCTAATTGGAATATTATTTCAGTGTCCTCCATGTTAGTTAAAAAAAATAGATTCCAAATAAACCGTCAGTCTTTTTTTTCTAGAATATTTTGGTTAGTATAATATTGACATTATAAATTCCATAGACTAAATTAATATTATTAGTTGGGAGTGAGTTAATAGTTTTCCGACAAATTTCTGAAAGATCCTTCTTGGGATTTGTGGTATGGTGTTAATTTCAAGAGCCTAATGCTTCTCAAAATTATTCTTTGCGAAATATATTTTATTTTAGAAAAGGAATATATTATTTTCATTTGTTGGTTATGAATTTCGAAAATCTTAAACTTGAAACTATAACATCTGAATTAGTTTAAAAAATATATACTAAAGAATTTTTATAAAAATACCATTTACAAAATCTAACAGTTTTTCGAATATAACAGAAACATGAGTCACAAGAACTTTAAAGCAGGAGACTCCATGGCAAACATGTCCTCATCAAAGATTATAACAGAAATATTCGAAGAGAGTGTGGCGGAAAGCAGTCACCCGATCCGCAAACCACAACAGACTCATCAATTAGGACCCCATAATAATGCTAATCACTATAACAATACGACCCAACCTGTCCAGGAACTCAACAACCCCAACCAACTGATCAAGCTTTACGACGAAAACATCCAGTTGAAGAAGAAACTGAATAATCAAGAAAGTAAAATCAATGAGCTGCGAGATATGCTGGAACTCAAGGCTAAGCAAGACCCGGTAAGCAGTGACAGAAATAGAGATATTCTCGAACTGGCAAAACTCAGGAAATAGAACCGAGATCTATTGCAAACTGCCAAGTACAACAACAGAGGAAACTCGGGTAATGCCAAATTTAATAATCGCCACAGAGCAGGCAGTCCATCGGCCGTAAATAAAGAAGCACAGCGAATACTACAAGAGCATGAAAGCAGAAAAACAGAGGATCTCTTGAAGATGATCGACTTGCATAAGAAACAAGTTGTTGATGCCCAGGTCGAAATCAAGTCTCTCCAGCGATAAAACTATCTGCTCAAACAGCAAGTGAACTCAGGGCAGGATGATAAAACCAAGTAGTTGCAGATGATGGAGATGAACATGATTCAGGACGAAAACAGTAAAACCAAACTCAGAGATACGCGCAAAGATTTAGAGATGGCGAAGGAGAGAGTCGGCTATCTTGAAGCCTAAATCGGCAGGCTCCAATCTCAGCTAAATTCCAAAAGAATTGTGGAAGACGAGCTACAAAATCTGAAAATCGAGAATCGAAAACTCGAAGATCAGATTCGCAAGCTTTCTTAAAGTCCGTTGTTCCAAGACTTCGCCCAGAAAATCGAAGATGATTCAAAAATTAAAGGTTTTCAGTCCAAAATCAAATCCCTCGAGGAGCGCTACTCCAAATAAAAAGACAGAAATATACAACTCTAAACTGAGGTCAAGATGATGCAGGGACAGCTTATCGAGGCCAACCATGAGTCGCAGAGACTAGAAAATGAGAATATGCATATCAAATCCAAGGTAAAGGAAAATCCCATCGTCGAAATGATTTCGAAAGACCAAAACATGCTCTACAAAGTGTTGGGGTACCTCAAAGCTGAGAACTACAGGAGCGAATTGCTAGGGGATGTCTTACCAGACAGTGGATACAATTCATCGCGAAGTACATCAAACAAGAAAGTATAGGAGTTAATTGCGGAAAAGGAAGTTCTAGCAATAGAACTACATAAACTACAAGTTATGGTTGGCTCTTTGAAAGATGCCTACCAGCAGAGGGAGAAAATCCACCAGTTATAAAGCAGGTAGATTACCTCATAAAGAGAAGCATTGAACAGGAAAGTTAATGACTTATAAATATTAGCAGGCCATAAAAGCAAGGCAGAAGTCATCAGAGACGGAGTGAGATATGAGGATAACGTAAGTGTGTTTTCAAAGGACGAGACCACCGTGCAGAACGGAAGTAACTTCTTTGATGTCTATTTGGGTAACCTAGTGCTTGTAGACAACCTTGTGAAACAAGAAACTGGATTCAGCGACCCCACAAAGCTCATCAGTTTCGCCACGGTCGATTTTTTCAACCACAAGACAGAAAACTCTAGATTTGGCACAGGAACCAACTATACAATCAACAGTCAGTTCAGTTTCAAAGTAGCATAGGATAATTTTTTGTGCGAATATCTCGACAAAGGATATCTGGTCATAGAAATGTGGGCCTCCCAAGGAAGCAAAGCCGTTAGTCTCGGGATTTGTAAAATAGGACTCAAGCCTTTAATCATCAAATCGAAGCCCAACGTGGCCCCGGTCGTAAACAGTTCAGTTCCTATTTATCTCGGCACTCGAGCTATGGGATCTTTGAACTTTGTGATCAGGATGAGACTACCCATATTCGAACAGCTGAAGAGGTTCAAATCCGGCTCGAAGATCGCCGAAATTCCAGGTTCTATCGATTACTAAAATCGAAAACTGGTAATCAACATATCCGAGGGAAGTGGGTTGCGTTTAAATGCCAACACTTTCGTATATTATTGCCTGCATATGAGTGATTACTATACAAATACGCACTCCGGTAGTAGCCCTAAATGGGACCACTGGAACATAGTCGATATCTCTATGAGCATAGATTTCTAAAACTATTTAAGCAAGAATGATATCGAGTTCACAGTTCTTGACGACAACGCTCCCATGAATGATAACTAGAAGTCTGATGTGGTGGGAACAGTTCGCATGCCCTTGCATACGCTGCTCGAAAATAATAAACCGATTCAACTAACCAACATCCCCATTAAATCCAGTTCAGGCTCAGTGACAGGATACATGACATTCAAAATATTCTGGCATACACAAGACAATGCTTCGCTGCTGAAGACAGATAAAAATATTGGAGCACCAGTCTTGGATTGGGAACAAGACACCACAAACAAAGTCAAAGAGTGGATCACGAAGAACAAGCTAAACCCAAGAGAAGCCTACTTGAAATTTGATCGTAACGCAACCGACCTGGTCAGCAAACAAGAACTTGATGGAGGTCTTATGGGGATCCTTAACATCCGACTGCCGAAGCAGGAACTGGATGCATATTATAACACATTCGGACAGCCATTAAATTTGAAGAATTTTACGAAAAAATACTTCAACTAACAAGCAACAATACCTTCGATCAAAAAGATTGATTCTAGCGAGATTCTTGGCTCCCAGAGAACGCCGTCCGCGATCGGTTCATCTGATCGGCATATCACAGAGTAAATAAAAAACATCAACCAATTCATCAAAAAGAATTCGGTCGAAATCAAAAAGATAAGTTTGCGCTAATTTTTGAAAGGAAAAGATCTGATCAAACTTGCCCTATAAATCGACAAGAATGATGATGGGTTCATTACGAGAGCCGAGCTAGAAAACTATCTGTTGAAGAATGGTCTGGAAGCACATATCGAAAGTGACACAATCAATCTTGTTGAGTTCCTGAAAAGATACAGTGGAGATGTGGAGTCTCAATCAGAGATTAGAGGAGGTGCCGCACCTCCTTCCTCGAGATCTGGGTTAAATGCCAGGAAGACTACCTCAGTTTTGCATAATTCTAGATCTAGTAGGAAATGATGAAAGAAATATATTTCATATCCTCAATTTTTTAACTTTCTATATGCATATGCATTTTTTTTAATGGATGTTTCAGGATTGTTATTTAGATTTATATCGAGTTTAATTTTGATGATATATCAATGTTTATTGTGTAGAGATTTGTTTCTGCTTCTGCTCCTGCTTGGACTCTCATCAGTCTCTGATTATTCACTCGAGCTCGAACTTGACTCGCTCGACGCTTCACGTGATATCGAAACCTTTTGCTTTTGATATTTAGACCCCATTATCCACCCATCTTTCCTGTTCAATTATAACGCTCTTTAATACAATGAATTGTCCTATAATACCATATAAAATAACATAAAAAAATAATTTGTTAATATGTTAATATATATTTTTTTATATTTACTCTTTATTTAAGCTTTTCTAAAAAGTAGACTGCGAATTTTCTCCGCTCTTTTCTGATGCTTGCCCATACTTTATCGAAATTGCAGTGCGTCATCACGTTCTGAGTGACAGCGAAAGTATCGCTGATGTTAATAACGGCGTGCCACCAACCTCCCGGCACGAACACTGTCTCTCCGGGATACTGAATAAACTATATGATTCCTAAATTCTACCTTCCTTATTTTTCAATTAATTTTGGTAAAATATATGTAAAATAATGGATGGCCTCGTCCACGATCATTTTGGACTAGGGCTTTTTGGCCATCTTGAATTCCATCCCTTTGACTAGGGATTTGGGCAGGTCTTCTGGGAATAGTACCCATCTTTTGTGTCCGCACAAGGAAGTGTTCCAAGCCGAAGTGTACAGAGGGTCGATGTGTACCGTTGTTCCTGATCTCTCAGGCCCCATTAGCAGCCATCGGTAAGGGGGTCGTTTCCGCTCTCCTGCAATGCTCAGTAGATCATCCTTAAAATATTTGGGAACTTCGTAGGTCCTTAGTATGTTTTTTAATTCTTTCCGAGACTCTAATGAACTTTCGAAGAGATAGAGGGGACTGTCATCTTTATTCTTTACCATGTACTACATAAAATACTTCAGTTTGATCCGAATTTTGTTACCATCATCGTCCTCTCCAACCTTAAAACTTATATCTTTATACCCATCATAGAACTTCTGAAAACTCCAGAAATGCTGGGTATCCCAGCCACCTTTTGTAATTCCTTTAATTATGACAGGCTTGTTAGGCTTCTAGAATTTCTAAATAAATTATTCAACTGATAATTGGTCAACATTCATCCTTTCAATTTCATCGGGACAGTTGAAGAGCAATTTTGTGGCGTTTGAATTCGCGTATCCGCAGTCCTACCAATCATCCAAAGATTTGAGTTATGGTCGGTCCCTTTTTTTGGCTTTGTGCAACTATTAATCTGCGCCATCCGAGAGATGCTTATGCTAGAATCTTTCGCTTGTTAGACCAAGTTTATCTGCCTTCTTTGGCCCTCTCTCTCCTCTTTCAACTGTAATTTACATATTGATTATTTATTTTTGCTTTGGTTTTGCTTTGTCTTGCTATGTGTATGTTGAATAATTAGTTTTTTATTTAAAAATATAATTATAAATATACGAGTAATTAAGAACTGCAACTCAGTATGAAAAATTGAAATATTCAAATGCCAGACTCCTTATAATATTAGTTTAAATAATTTACATAATTATAAGGAATATATCGGCCTTTTACTTTAATTTTTTTTATGAATACCAATAGAATTGCCTTTCGCTATCAAGGTAATCAGTTTTAACATCACCATAAATGTAGATAGGATAATCTATGAATGGCAAGAAACACTGGAGACTGTCGTCATCTTCATTAAACCTCCACCAGCATTGCTTCCGAAAAACAGAAAGCAATACGAAACACAGTACCCAGGCGAGAAACAGCCCACCCTCGATGTCAAAATCACCAACCATTCAGTTTCCGTAGCCATCAAAGGGATGACTCCCTATCTAAGCCATACTACAAAAGGCATTGTCGACACGAGCGAATCAGTATGGACAATTGAAGGAGATGAACTTGAGATAACTTTGCAAAAAGCTTTGAAAGGAGAAGCCTGGCACTGTGCATTTTAAGGGCATGATAATCAAACAAATGTAATTGAAAAACAGGAAGTCGATAAAAAACTTTTATTGGAACGATTTCAGGAATAAAATCCGAGTTTCGATTTTTCGAATGCCGAATTTAATGGTCAAGTCCCTCAGGCAAGAACATTTATGGGAGGAGTTAAATACAACTGAACTTAAATTTTATATTAGTGATTGAATAAGTTAAATAGTGTAAAAGTATTAAAAGCAATTGATCTCATTTCATTAATCATATTAAAAAAAAAAACATTATATAAAAATATCTTATAATCCGATAAAAAAAGCAAACAATTATTTTTTAATAATTTTTATATAAGGTTTATATATATAATATGTATATAATTTTTCAAAATCACTTCTTATCCTTAGTTTCTTTCTTCGCTGTGGATTCATCGGACACACCTTCCACATCCATTATAATTGCCACACCAGCCAGAATCCATTTCCTTGGAGGTGCCCTAGTCTTCAGCTGCGCAGTAAAGACATACGTCGCAGATCTATCTTCAGTCTTGTAAGCGGGGCACTGGTAGACTGTCTTGTCTTCTTTGCCTTCGGGAGGCAGGGGGACGGCTTTGCAGTAAACCACAGGAATCACAGAAAACATCTCTTTTGGTTTACATTCATCTAACTGGCCGAGCTGGATATCCCACCTGGCGCCCTCCAAAACGAATCCAAACACATATGATCCATCCTTAGCATTAGTATCAATTTCTTAGATTGTCTTTTTGGTCACATCGGTTTGAATATAGAGTTTATTGAGCTCGAGACCCTTGTGATTCGAGGCGACGACCTGCTTGATGGCTGTCAGGTACGACTGGGGGTTGAAGAATCTTGAAACCATAATCACCTTGGGTAGATTCAGAGGATCGTCTCTGAAGAAGTTGAGCTGTTCGACTCTTTTAAGTAAGTTGATTATCCAGCTTTCAAGGCCTCTCTTGCTGGGATAGGCGAGGTTGACCCAGTACGCAGGGACTCTATTGAGGATGAGCGAATCCATCGTCTGCTCCATTTGTTCGGAGATTGTGAGAAGCCCTTTCAGTCCCTGATCGATTTCTTCGACTGAACGCGCCATTTCAGTGAGTAGCAGGGTCATATACTCAATTTCCTGGATAAAGACATTCTGGTACGGACCTTTCTGTTATGCGTCCATCTTATTTTTGATATCGTCTACTGAGAAAATCATCGATCTGAAATTGATTTCTTCCAAGAATCTTTTAATAATGCTTTCCAGAATCTCCTGAGTGCTCCTTCCGGCACCTTATACAGAACCGCCATCCTTGGGGGTAAGCTCGATGAGGGTATTGAAAAGAGTGATGCACTGGGCAGTTCTAAATCCTATTTCTGCGTTGGGATGCAGTCCATAGGCAAGGGGAGTTTCGGCTCCAAGAGTGAGTTCGATGTGCTCAAGGTACTTATCGAATGAGGTCGGGGCGGGGACCTTGAAAGAAAGATTTTTGCCTTCAATGTAAGGGAACAATTCTTCCTCCTAGAAAATCTGTGGCGTCATGATATTTTCTAGGTAAGCCCTGGCGAGTCTTCGGTCTCAATCGTCCACGATATGGCCACCGTACATTATCTAACCGAAGATGTAGATCAGATCCTCAAAGGGGATTTTGCTTGACCCGCTGTTTGACTCCATGTATCTGTTCAGCACAAGGTACGAATCTCTCAAGTCTCCCACGTTAAACGGGTAGCTCATGTTCCAACCCTTTGGGCCAAACCTCTTTCGTTCGATGACAGTCGAGTGGAAGAAGCACAATCCGAAGTAGATAGATTTGATCTTTGACTACTTTTCTTCGATTTCTTACTTGGGGAAGTATGTAAAGGCTCTCTTCATGTTCGCTTTGAGTCCGGAAGGCGGCTCGTTGGTTAGTTTAATCGAACGATTGAGGATACCGATGGGAACTCCTGTGGAGGGTTCGGCAGAGAGCAGAAGTCGGAAGTTGACGTGTGCACCTCCTGCGTCTCCTGTGAATGAATCGAGGATCTTCTCCAGCTCGACCAACCACTTGGGCATCAGATGGATGTTTTGAAGCATAACCCAATGGCCTTACTTGTTACCTTATTCAATTCTCTTTCGGGCGATTTCGTCCTGGCCTTGTCCGAGGGAGATGTTGAAGAAGCTCTTTCCTGCTTCGATTCTGTATTTGTCCCTGTCTCTCTTCATAATCTTTTCTACCTCCTTGACTGGATCCGCACCTGGGGACAGTATGAAGAAGATCGGGATTTGGGGTTCGGAATCTCCGAGAGCCGAGCTGAGAATATCTACGAATGAAGATTTTGAATCCATATCGACAAACTCATCCCCCTTTGGTAGGGTATCTCGAATGAATTTAGTCAAGGCTACAGTAATTCTATCGGGTCTGAGACATCTGATGACCAATAATTTTTTGAATGGCATCGAATCAAGTTTCTTCCATTCGAGTGGCAGTTTCGCCTCTTCGGGGGTCAGTTCGTTGTACCAATCTTTGAATCTGTTGGGAGCGTCCTTCTCCATATTTTGTGCGAAGAGTTTGAACTCTTCGAGGTGGATCAGTCCCTGCACCAGATCCCAAGCAGTGTTTGGAAGCCATTCCAAATTGTTCTCGACTCCAGGCTTGGGGATAGATTTAATAAGGAAGTCCATTTCTTCATGGGTATAGTTGACTTCGATCAATTTCTTTTGCATCAGTCGGAAGGTAATTAATGTCAGGAAGATAAGTTTGTGCTTCTCGAACAGTCCTCTGGACACCCACTGGTAAATGGTGATTCTAATGGATTCGATCAGTTTGGCGATTCGAGTTTCATCTTTTTCTGCAGTCTTCTCAATGGCTTTGAAGAAGAATCGAATGAAGCCTTCCAAACTGTATTGGTACATATGGTCGATGACGTTTAGAGAGATCAATAAGAAATACAACATAGCTCCCTCTCCAGCGACTGGCCTATAGATTTATCTCTGAGCATTGATGTTGATTTCTGTCTTCTTGGCTTTCTCGGACTGTTCCTGAATCGAAATGGCAGTCTTTTTGGTATTGTCTAATTTCTCAATCAAATCCCTGTTTTCTAGAATTGTAGCGGGGTTGGCATCAGACAGTTCTTTGAGCAGTTCTGACTCGAGTCTGTCGAGTTCCACCTGGAAATCGTTTTGTAGTTTCACCAATTCTTGTTTCTGTACTTCCAGTTCATTTTTTTCCACATTGACGACCATGGCAAGCAGTTGCTCTTCCAGACCTGACTCCGTAACGATAAAGTTGATAATGGTACATTGTGCAGCAATCTCTGGTCTGAAGTGAGGATTATATAATTTGGTCATTAAGAAGAGTTTGAAAGACGGCTCGTAATCAATGACGTCACTACCCATCTCAAGATAGTAGCTGGGCCCTTTCTTTGTGATGGCTCTGGTCAGAAGTGGCTCGAGGGTGGCCTCGATTTCTTACTGGATACCTTCGAGCAGGACTGGCTTACCATCAGAAATATTTTTGGTTAGTTATCTCATCCAGTTCTTCTGGTTGATGTTGATAGTGGAGAGATTGTCACCCTGAGACCCTCGAATCCAGTTCGAACCCTGAAGTTGAGGGTCAATAAGGAGAGGCCATCTTGAACAAGATGATATGATGGCTGCGTTTTACAAAGACATAGTATCGGCAGGGAGCCCTTCATTCTTCCATTTGGCTTTGATAGCTTCTGTCGACAGGATTTTCAGAGGCTCAAGTCCCTCTGTCATAGGAATAGATTTTTTCTGGATGTTATCAAGCCATTACTTTTTCCATAGTTCGAGTCGGAGTCGAGCCGAGAATGCTCCAATATACGAAACGAAGGCACTTGCTAAAAGTACGTCCCCAATGACACTTTTAATGTTTGCCTGGAGGAACTGAACATTCTCGCCCCAACGTTTGTTTTCACCTGCTAGTCCATTGACCAACTTCTCTGCGGCTTGCAATTTGTTCTGGCAGTTCTGGGCATCATCTTCGACGATCCTCTTCTGTTCCTCTGCTTCGGCGAGCTGTTTTCTAAGTCCATCAACCATTTCATTTAACTTCCTGACCTCCTCTTTGACCTTTTCTAAGTCCTTCATTGCAGTCTTGAGGTCCTCGTTGGCCTTTTCCTCAGCCAGCTGTAAGGGCCTGACTTCCTTGTAAATCCTGTTGAATGTCACAATGTTTGTAGACCAGGCGCACAGCTTACTGGCTGCGTAATTTTGTCCTTTCATATCTTCTTCGTTGTATTTCTTTGTCGGATCGTTTATGATTTTTCCTACTGCGTCCAAGATGACAGGATCGATTTCTTTGGCGTTGAAGTTCTTCACTTTATCGAGGAACTTTTCTGGGTTGTTCATAGCTTGCTGACATTTTTTCCACACTTTATCATCAGCGTCACCGGGACTAATCTTTTCTCCGAACAGACCGAGCACCACTCTGGCAGTCACGACCACACCGGTAGGAGGAGAGCCCAAATTCTTCATTTCAGTAACGTGTGCTTTTTTGAGGCAATCGACGGCTTCTCCGGCTTTAAGGAGTGCGGGTTCTGCTTTGGCAAGAGCGACCTTACACTCTGCGGCTAGTTTCTCAGCAGCTTCTTTCTGAACATTAGTTTTTTCTTCCTCTTCATTGGCTTTTTTCTGCTCGACCTCAGCAGTGGCGGATTAGCTGGACACTTTATCAATAAGTTTATCAGTTTCCTCTCGCTTTTTCTCGACGTCCACCATCTTAACTTTGAGTTCTTCTTGCAACCCCTCGACTTTAGACTTGGTTTCGGCCAAAATTCTCAGTCCTAACAAATATCTCTTAATTTGTCTGTCAATCTGTCCCCTCTTATCTCCAAGAAGTGACTTGTAGAAAGAGATGAGTTCTAAGAATGACTTTGGAGTGGTGTAGTTGTTTCTTCTTTCTACCTTTTTGAATTTAACGTTAGCTGCATCGATTGACATATGGGTTTCGGCCATGTTTAGAGCTATTTTCTCCCGCAGTTCGTCCGTTTCTAGCTCTGTTTATTGCAAGAACTTGTTGGCCACGTCAATGAGAGCATTTTTGGGCCACGGATGGAACCAATCAACTGCAGTTGAATTGATTATACCTGGGAACTTACGGGCTCGGACTCTCATGCTCTCGCCCACAGGGGAGAAACAGAGAATAACTTTCAGGTTCTTCTTCATCTTATCGTAGAAGTAGCTTGTGAGGGACTCTGGATTGTCGGACACACCATTGCCTTTTGCTTCGTTCCTAATGGCACTGATAAGTGCCTCGAAGTCTTCCTTTGTGAACAAATCACTGATCCAACCAGAATTGAGCATGTCGTTGATAGGAATTAGGAAGGATTCATCTTTGATTTGCGAGTCAGTGATCATATAGACTCGAGTTGACGAATTGGGTTTGGCTATCTTGCGGTACATTTCGGTCAAAAAGTTCCTGAGTTCATTCATTCCAAAAGATTGTGTGACGACCATCTGCTCAATGTCATAACCCACGATGAATGTGGCCAGTTTGGCCAAGGATTGCTTTCCCGAACCACCCACTCCAACAAGCAGGGCATGACCAGCTGGTAATGCTATGATTCTGCAAATCTTACAGACGTGTTCTATGGCTTGGTCGAATAGCACTAAATTCATGATAGCCTTAACGTCGTTATACTCATCAAGCTTCTCTTTTAAGACTCTTCTCAATTCAACCATGTCTTTAACTGGTAAATACCCATCAGCTATAAAAGAGGTAAAGACCAAAGGTTCTTCAAAGGGATTCTCCTTTTCGTTAATGTCTCCAAAACATTTTACTACAGCTTCTCTCACGAAGTTTCTAAATAGAATAGTGTCTTCTTCATTAATAAACCTGTCTTCGAAGACTCTTCGGACTTCATGAACCCACAGTTTCAGGATAGAAAGAGGGGTTTTGTAGTTGAGGGGGCCGGATCTCATGACTCCTTGAACAATATTAGCGAGTTCTCTAAAGTTGAACTGGTAGTGGAACTTCTTAGCGGAAGGAGAGAACTGAGGGTTTTTGATCGTCCTGGTGAAGAAGGCCACTGTGGAGTCGATGATTTTATCAGATATGTTTTTAACCTTCTCTTCGAAACCAGGAGAAGCTAAATGGCTCCCAAGAATGTTACCAAAAATAGTTTTGATAATGTCGTCGGTAGGTGTATACATGGTGAAGGCACTGAAGTTTTTCTGTAGACGGAGATCGACTGTGAAGGAACCACTCTTATGATTGAGGCAGCTGAAGAACAGCAAATCCTGGATGAACTTTCGCTCTTCTAATTGTTATCGGTTAAAGATGCTGCCATAGTCAATGATTTGTCTAAGGAGTTGGATAGGAGATTGAGTCCCGTATTTGTCTACGTATGGCATATTGAGGTCATCAATGAAGGCAATCAGCGTTTTGTTCATCGCAGAACCGTAGGTTTTACCTGATTTCTTGTCAAGCATAGACTCAATATTCCTCTGCAAAGCTTTAGCGTCGGTGAAGCTAGAGAAGTTGATGGTCTTATGAGCCACCTGTTCGGGTTTAGTGGAACTGAGATAATCTTTTATGACTTGTGTTTTACCGGTTCCGGCACCTCCCACGAAGAGCACGGGTTTCTTTCTCTTCAGATGAATATCGAGGAGATATCTAAGACGCGTGGTATGGACGGTGCTGACGTAGATTTTGGAGAAAATAGATTAGTCATTTGGAATATAGTTGGGAATCTTTCCTGACCAATGCACCCACTTGTTTTCTTCGAGACTCCAGAAGTAGTCATAGCAGAGACCTTGTTCAGGGAACTTGACTTTGGACAGAGATTTCCATGTGGAAGAGAACTTGGCTAATACTTCGTTGTCATCCTGCCCCCCGCCGATGCTGCCTCCCCAGGCCCACATAGTTGCGTATACGAAGAAGGCTTCATAAATATTTTTGAGTTCGTCTTCTTTTTATTTCGAGGAGTAAAGGTTGTTGATCCCATTCTGATGCTCGATGAGCAGTCCGTCCAGGATGGTACAGATGCTCTGGATGGTTCCCATCGTAGAGTGGGGAGCTAGGTAAGTCAGCTTAATTGGATCGTGCAAATCCGAAGGGGTATCGATATAAGTCTGGAAACATCTAAAGAAGACGCTTTTGGCAATTTCGTTGATTGTGGGATAGCTGGCTTCGATAGCTCCCTCTTCGGTCTTCATATACGGCTGAGATCTTTCAAGCCAACTATTCATGAAGGGCATCCAGCCGATATCATTGTCATTGATAAATAGCACACCTCCTCGAGATACTGTAGCGGGAGTGGCGTTACGCAGATTGGAGACTTAGAAGAGCAGACGCATGGCAGGACTGAGCGGGATACGATCATTAGACACGAGAGTCAACACTTTATTGTCGTCCATCACAGTGTTCAGGGATTCAATCCATTCGGGATCCACATCTCCATCAAGAATAGACCATTTATGTTTATGTGATTGTTTATACTTTTCTTCGCATTTGTTCTGGTTTTTCATGATCACAGACAACACACCGTTTTTCCATTCCTTTGATTTTGTGTAAGAACCGAATAATTCATCCGAAGTGACTGCCTTGGGATTGAGTGTGTCATACTCACCATCTTACTTATTGTTGATGTGAGTCTGCAATAACGTCTTCCATACTGCCGTCTTTCCGCAGCCAGGAGGACCGATAATGAATACACAATGTCTCACTTCCAGAATCTCGCTCAGATCAATACATTTCTTAACGAAGGGTTCTTCCACGTTCAAGCCGCTCGCTTTAGTGGTGACTTCACAGAGTTTGGTAAGGGCGGATGCTTATTTAGGGGGTGTCACAGCATTCGGGAACAAGTCCTGGATAAGTCTCAAGAAGATAGGCTTATCATCTGTGACAATTTTCGGAATGTTAAAATCTCTCAAGGCTCTCATCAGCAAAGGATCTTCAGGGATGTTGGCGTTGGAAGGCTCTCTCTTCAGCTTACCTGCTTGTCTCAGGACAGACTTCACAGCTCTAAGTCCCCAATCGTAATGTCGCTGTTTTGAAAGGAGCTCTCTGGAAAGCATATAAAGTGACACGAATTTCTTGGACAACTCTCTGGCGAGGGCAAAACCTTCAGACATAAGCATGTTTTCACAGATGAGCACGAGGTCAGGCACGACCATTGCACAGGATCTAAATAGTGCCTTGAGATTGTCAGGAAGTTCTGTTCTTCCAGCGTAGCCTGGATTCATTGTAATGAAGAAACCGGCGGTGTCTTCGAGATTGATCTCGCCTTCTTCGAGAAAGGCGAATTTTCTCTTCTTTTCTTTTTGGGCGTCCAAGGCCGTCTTGACTTGGGTGGAGATGACAGATAACACTTCAATGGAAATTCTATTGAACTAGTCAAAACATCCCCAAGCTCCCGATTGACAGAGTCCCATAAATATCTGAGCCATCGAGTCTTTATTCATCTGGTCCGAGCAGTTAAACACGATAACTGGTAGGCCGACTGCTCTACCGAGATCCTTCGTAGTTTAGGTCTTCCCTGTGCCCGCAGGTCCTGCAGGGGCGCCTCCCATAACCAAGTTTAGGGCTTGGGTCAGTGTGATGTAGCATCTGTCAGTAAGTGGAGTGATGACCAGCCTTAAGGTATTTCCCACGTACTCGTAAGAGTAAAATCTGAACCAGTCAACAATTTTGATAATGCACTTATACATATTGTGATCCTTTTCCCAATCAAATCTGCAGAACTGTTTCGAAGTCACATCATTATTTTTATCAAGAGACCACTCGAATTTCAATTGACTTTGCCAAGCAAAAGATTATACTTCTGCAATTTTGCTAACATATAGATTCTGCACCACGTCTCTGCTGTGCACGTCAATAGTAATGATATTAATGACCTTCATACGTTCCAGGACATGCAAAGGGGTGGTAACTTTGTAAATCAGCTTCATAATTCGCGTCTTTATAGTCTCAACGCACTCCTTCATAGAGGACTCTGCACCAGATGAAAGCTCTTCGAATGCTCTATTGACATCCTCTGTCCAAACGATCTGCGTCGTCAAAAGGGCGATCTGAGAACAATAGTCAGCGATCCAATCTTCTCTAGGCTTTTCATTTCCCTGATCCCAGGTATCTGATGTGCTTTTGGCTTCACATAAAATCTGATAGAGCACTTATCTCATCTTGTTCTCAAGTTGTTTCAGCCATAGTTCAACCTGACCTTAGGCCACAAAAGGCTTTTCGAAGGGGATTTCCTCATCATCTTTCGAGTACATGCCTATGGCAGTCTTGCTGATTTCATTGGGGTGTTCAGTTGGCTTGAATTTCAGAGTTTTAAGTCCATCAAAGCAGTCACCGATGAACTCACACACTTTGGGAGGATTTTGACCGTTAGACAAGATGGTAAGCAAAGACTGATTGGACAAGAAGTAGAACCTGGGGAAGATCTTTTTCTTTTGTTCGAGATAGTCATTTAGGGCTTTTTCACACTTCTTAATCTTCTGAGACATTTAGGTAAGGTCTTGCTTTCTTGCATCTGTGCAGTTGTCAATGATTAGAGGCACTTCGTGGGCTGCGCTCATGAGTTCCACGAAAGTTGAGTTGACTCCTTCGAACACTTTAGTATCTTCTGGTAGCTGCATTCTGATATCTTCAGAGCCGAGGAAGATGTTGACTAAGATACGCCAATTCTTCTGCACCTTAAGCCATTCACCGACTACAGTATCGACTCGTCCCAGTTTCTCTCTCCAGTCCTCGACCGTTTTGATGAAGAATTCGACGTACTTCCCTTGGGCTTTCATGCCCATAAGTTCCAAAGAGTCTGCATCGAGAGTCTCGATCATCGTATCGAGGGGAGCAAAAACGTGCATCTCCTTGTATGGCTCGAACACAAAGTTCATCTTAGACCAGTTGGCCTCAATAATCTTCAGCTTCTTATCGATCTTGGCTTCTTTGGAAGAAATTTAGATAATTTATTCGACGTCGGGCTTGTACTTGTACAGTTTGATCTTCAGAATATCGTCGAAGGTGAAGTTGGGAGACCGTTGGTCGAACTAAGCCTTCGTCTTCTCCTTGAGTTGTTTCCAGTGTCTATCCTCCATTGTGTCGCTCCTCAGGCTTTACACCAGTCCCAACACGATGTTCATGTTGGAGATCTTTTCAGCAAGCACTTGGCAGCCCTTAAAGAACCTGACGTCTTTGTTTACTGTTTTTACCTGGTTGCTGAAAGTCTTGTTTTGCTCGATAAGCACATCTGCTTTGATCTGTCTCCAAAGTTTCCCTTTCCAGTCATTGTATTGCAGATTAACTAAGGAAATGAGATCCCACATGGTTTTCAAATTCTTAAGGTCGGAGTAACATTCTTTGAGAGGCTTATATTGCCTCATTTCAAGCTCGAACAGATTCTCGAGTTCAGCGTTCTGGCGAGCTTGTCCTTCGAAGCTTTGCAGCTTGACGTAGTAGTCATCGATGATCTTGTATTTTCCTACCACATCTTGCAGACTCATGTTTTCCTCATAGTTGTAGGGAAGATTTGCTTTGAAGTCAACTTTGAAGGCTTCGACTTCTTTAGTGAATACGTCCAATTTCTTCTTGATTTGGATAGCTTCTTAGCCGATAAGAGTCAGAATGTCTTTCTTGATCTCGTTGACTTTCTTGTCAGTCTCGCCAAAGGAGGTGAAAAGCTGTTTCAATGCTTTGAATGGGGTCTTCTTCTCCTTTTTCCATGATGGGGATGGTATGCTTCTTGAGCTTTATGACCATGCTTCTCATTCTCTCGGCTACCATATCAATTTTTCCTTTTACATCCTTTACTTCAGAAATGTGTTTCATCACATCCATCAAAAGCTTTCTGTTCTTTTCCTTCTGTTTTTCCGTGAGTTCTTCTCCGGGATCATGTGCCATCGCATCCTTTGGATTCACCTTCAATCCTTTATTTGTCCTGACTGTAAATCTTTTAGATTTTTCAAAGTTGTCTTGAATTCATTGATCAAGAAATCGGTATAGACCTTGATCCAGCTGTAGACTCTGACCTCCAATGCTTTAGTCAAGCTTCTCAAGTCTATTTTCAGCCAGTATTTCTCCACAGGACTGACGATCTTGGAGATGTCGGTCTGGATCTGTTTGAGTTCAGTAATTTTCTTGTCAAACAATTCAAGGTCAGGGATTTTCTCTGCAATCGGCCAAAAGAATATTCGCTTTCTTGATCTCGTCCTCCCATCAGACTTTTAATCTTTGGGTTCGTTGTCAGTGAGGAACTTGTCGAACGAGTCTTTCGGGTCGATTTCCCAAAGATAGTTGTACTTGCCCCTGAAATCTTCTTTTATGTCTCGTGTTTCGGTCTCGATGACATCCAAATTGATTGTGATTTCAGAGATGACGTACTTCACTCCAAAGTTATCTCTCACCTCGAGGATATAGTCACCTGTTGAGTTTGAGCCTCCTCCGGAACTGGCCCCTACTGTGTCAAGTCTGGGGAAGGTGTGTGCGATGGAGAAGATTTCGTTTATCCAACCGCGAATCGTGTCTCTCACACTTTTCACGCGCACTCCTTCAGGTTGCTCTTCGATTTCAGGCTCGAAGACCACTCCTTTCTTTCCCTCGAGTTCCATCTTTATTTCAAAAAGAGGGCTTTGGTCGACCTTTCGGGAGTTGATCTGCTCATTCAGATGTTCTAAGGCGAAAACAATGGAGGCGGCGATACCATCGATCACAATAGTGTTGATGTACTCGGTATAGTTTTTCCATTCGGGGAGTTTTCGGTCAATTTTTACAGCGTCATTCACTTATTTGAGAAGTTTGTGAACTGCTGCGCCGCACTATTTAACAGTTGTGAGTTTGTTAGAGATGACTGCTCGAAGGATGTTGTCATACTCTTCCGGAGAAATGGGTTTATTCTTCCTCTCAACCATTGGCTTCTTGAACTTAATAAGCTCATTGGTAATGTTGTCGAGCGACTTCTTCATCTTGTCAACAATTTCGTATAGGGAGTCCACAGTCTCTTTTATTTTCTTGATAAAGTCGTTAATTTCGGGAGACTTCCACTTGTAGGTAAGGATTCCGGGTTCTACCTCTTTGTCCATAGCTTGGATCCGTTTTTTGACTAGAGGCTCCTCCACCTCATTTAGGCAAGTAATAATTTTATTGTAGTTTTGAACTATCATATCGAGGGACACTGTCTGGTAACGGTAAGTATTGGCCTTATCGAATATTTGTTCGGCAGTCTGGGGCACAGAAATATGGAGAAGCTTGAGGTATTTCACTTCTCTCAGAAGTCTGACGAGGGCAGGGTCGAAGTTCACCTTGAGCAGTCCGTTCTCATCCTTGCAGAGAAGGGCTTGCTTGAGCTTTTCGTGGCTGCTCTCCTCAATCTCTTTCTCCCACAAGAGCAGTTTACTTTCTTCGTAGTCCTTGATGGTATTAAGAATATTAGTGTACAATTTCTGAACGCCTTTGTATTCCTCTCTAACTGTTATCCCTTGGCCCAAAGTTGCGAGCTTATCGAAAGGCTCGCTGATACGGTCTTTGAGTCCTTTGCACCAAGTGAGGGTACCTGCGATAGGAGGGTAGTTGCTATCAACAGGAGAACGTTCATCGTTCTTGTCGATGAGTACCTTGCCTTCGAGAAAGATGGTTTGAACAGTTTTAAGATCCTGTTTGTACATTTCCAGCAACACAGCGTGTTTCTTTTCGAGTTCATCCTGAATAATGGGTCTGTTGAGAATTTCTTTGAAGCAGTCAAGGAGTTTATACTTTCCGCTGATCGTATCATTGTCATCGAAACCTTGGGTGATGACTTAAGCTAACCTTCTTTCAAGTTTATTGATCTTGTTTCTGAACGAGAGGAAATCCTCATCGAAGTTTTTTATGTTGATGTCCATAGTCTCGTAGGGAAGAGTTCTAAAATAATCAACAGCCTTCCTAAACTCCTCCGATATCTGCTTAAGTGTCTCGGTGAGTATCTTTCCTTTGGTTCCGCCGAGTTCAATCCTCTCCAGTTTGTTAAACTGCATGATGGTGGTGGTGAGGTGATGGATGTCATGGCATCTTTCGGTGTAGGCATCGAGTCGGGAGAACAAAGCAGTTAAAGTTAATTTCCACTGGCCATTGGCTTTGGCTTTGTATTCAAAGTAGGCATCCTTAAATTTGGTGCAAATATCAATGGTGGTCTCCAGTTTTTTGCATACTTCTGTCACTTCTTCGCTGCTTGAGCTAAGAGCAGCAGCCACCTGGCCTCCGTCTACGTAGCCATTGGCCCTAAGGATAATAGCATTGCAGATTTATTTTATGAGGACAACCAGGCGAGGAGGAGTGTTGTAAAATCTGGAGTGGTTGTAGATGAGCAGACAGGTGTGAAAGATTGGAGGGAAGAGCTAATACAAAACAGGGAATTCCGCTTCGTTGAGGGAGTCGAAGAGAGGCTTCAATGTGAAGAGGAACCGGGAGTTGTCATTGGCTTCCACCCTTGCCTCCTGGACTTCCTTCTGGAGCTCGGTGAAGGGGTTAGTGTATGTGGACTTGGACCGCTCCAAAAATCTCAGGATCGTCTTAACATCTACGGACTGGAGCTGGTCGTAAATAGAGTTCAGATTGGCGGTCTTGTTGTCCCAGAAGGTTAACTCGATAATGGGTCCAGGGTTGTTTCCTGCTTTTAAGGCCTATTCAGGCTCCAACTTCAAGACATTCTTGATCTGTTTGGTCCAAGTGATGATAGAACCCTCAAAGATATGCGCCTTGTCCTTCTCGCTGCCATCAGAGTTGATAAGCTTGCGATTGGGGAGGGGAAGCATGGTACGGTCTTTGTTCAGTCCAATCATCACGTAGATTTGGGCGACGTAGGAGTTGAACCTTTCCATGAGATCTTTGGTGACTAAGTCAGTCCAGCCCTGTTGATTGTCGGGGTTCTGCATGACTGGTCCGAGAATCTCGCTGTTCACCATGTACAGATGTTCCAGGACATTCTTCGTCATTTCCACGAAAATGATCTTGCTATTTAGATTGGCTGGATCGAGGGGACCATTGGAAATTCTCAAGATGATGTAACCTATAATTAATCATAAAGAAAGGAGAAGTATTTATAAATAATAATTTGAGTGAAACTACCTTTTCTTTTGAACTTGTCAGGGTTGAGACTCTCTGTGAAGATCGCAACTTGATCAGTTCCACTCAAAGATGTGTAGATGAAGTCGGTTTGATTTTAATCTCGTAAGAACGCTTCCATTGCATCTCTATAATTTCATAAAACCCAAATCAACAAATCTATCAACTACAACGGTTCTCCTCTCAAAGCATTGGATAACATTTTTGAGGAGATGATGTTTAAGTTGACATAATTGATGATCATGTGTTTTTTAAATAATTTTAAAAAATTGTAACTTATAAAAATAGATGGATATTACTTGTATTAAGCATTGTCATAGATGAACTTCTTGAGCTTGTCGAGACTAGGCTTGGTCTTGATTTGGTAGGCAAGTGCTAATCTGTTGATGAAAAAGTCATCCTTGTTTGACTTATGAGCCTCGTGGGCTGTCTATGCCATTTTTGGGATGGGGTATTCAATATATTTTTAAATATATCTATATAAAATATAAAAATAATAAAATAAATTATTATAGTGTTATTCTTAGATTTTTTTTGTTAT